>APFE031714223.1:31159-56206 GCA_000404065.3 Pinus taeda
TACAAGATATGGTCGGATTCATTTCTTGATGCTCAATGTGATCTTTCACTTCTTGAACATTTTTCTTCTTGATATGTCGTTCTATCTTGATAGTTTGAGGAGTGGTAATTTTGGCCAATGCATTAAAAGATATGGTTGAATTCATTTCTTCCTTCATGATGTGATCTTTCACTTCTTGAACCTTTTTCTTCTTGATATGTCCTTCTATCTTGAGAATTTGAGGAGTGGAAATTCTTGCCAACGCTTTACAAGATATGGTCAGATTCATTTATTCTTTCTCTAGGGTTGGGTCCTGGTGTATATCCTCTTATTTTGATGTTTCTTGATCCTTTTCTTCCTCCTCTTCATAATCTATGTAAAATAATTTCTTCCCATCACACTTATGACCTTTAATGCATTTGCTATCACAATTGTAACAAATCCCTTTTTCTCTTTTTCCTTCCAATTGTTGTGATGTCACCCTTGTAGGTTGCGGAAGGCTAGGAGAAACAACACTCCCATGTTTATAGTTCTGAGGGGTAGTATTCCTTGTTACCATAATTTATCTTTCCACTTTGTAACAAATCCCTTTTTCTCTTTTTTTTTTTTCCAATTGTTATGGTGTTGCTCTAAAGAAGGTGTTGCTCTTTGTATCCTCATAATGTGCTATAATTTCCTCCGTGAAAATTGATCACCTAACAAGTGGTTTATGAGGACAGAGCCCTTTATACCATAAAAAATTGATCTTTTTATAAATATGAAGATGCAATACATACCTTTTCTAATAGTTGTACACCATGAAGATCAAAATATTTCTCCATCTGTAGTATCCAATTTACTGGATCCTTGCCATCAAACTTCCTCATCTCAATTTTTCTTGATTTTAAAGGCTCGACCTTGAAACAACTGTAACTTTGTAATTTCAGATCTCCAAGTTCTAAAATTTCTTATTGTAATAGGTCTCTGAGTTCTCTTTTCAATGCCACCAGTTTGATCGAAATTAGATTCTCCATGAAAGAGTTATGCACAATCTCCCAAGATGACCTTATTATACCCCTTTTCAGAATAGCAAACTTGTATGACATGCCACGTGTCACTATTTCGACCTTAGTAGCTAGAAATGATATAAAGACAACTAAATGCAGTCCTCTTTCTGCAACTTCTTACGATATTTCAATCTAATGCTCAGAACAAAATTTATGACGATTTTCCCAAGGTGACCTGTTTAGAATGTAATTCGGGGGTCTGTAAAAACCCTAACTTCCTCAGATTATATCTCCTAAAATATAGTGAGATAAGAACTGAAATTCGGCTCCGAGGTTTAGACTGATTTCGTATCAAATGGGTTTTTCTTTTAGCTTCTGAAACTTTGTAGCGAAAGAGTTATAGTGAAAATTCCATGATGACCTTTTTTAGATGAAATCATGGAGCTTGCAAAAACCCTAAATTCCTCAAATCATATCACTGAAAAAATAACGCAAAATGATCTGAAATTTGGATGCAAGGTTTAGACCGATGTATTATAAAATGATTTGTTTTTGTAGATTCTGAAACTTTGTAGAAAAAAAGTTATAGCGAAAATTCCATGATGACCTGTTTGGGGAAGCGAAACCCTAGAATCCACGGCTCTGATACCAAATGTTATGAAACCAGCTCACAAAAATATAGAAAAGATAGATCAACGCCTTAAAATTTAGCCTCTTCAAGGGGGAAACCTCCTTTAAATTACACAAATGAACAATTCTTGGATGATACAAATGACAAGAACTCCTTTCTATATCTAGGAGTCTAAGGGGTCATAATATAATCAGAGCCGACATAACAATAATAATGTAAGGGCACAATAATAGCAATAGTGGGCTTCTATGGGGCACGATAGTAACAATATGGGGACTACATGGGTACAACAATATAATAACGGGGTTGTAATAATAACAATAAGAGGTTACACTAGTAGTATAGGGGCCTAACATCATGTGTTTGATCATAGAGCAACACAAGATCGCCCTCTTGGTAAGAACGAGGCTTGACCTTTTTGTCATACTGGGCTTTTACCCGGCACTTGTGGGCCTCGAGTGCCAATTCGGCATCTCAATTAGTTTCATCCAGTTGATTGACGTATAACAGGTGCTCTTCTTCGACATTACTGTCGGGCAGGAGTTCAACGACTATTTGTAGGGAAGGGATTTGACACTCAATTGGTAGAACTACTTCCAGGTCGTAAGCTAGTTGAAAAGGTGTAAAGGCCATGGCAGTTTTTACTGAAGTTCGATATGCCCATAGTGCCAAATATAACATTCAATGTCCGTTGGTTTTAGGATTTCCTACCAACCTACGAATCATGGTTTTTAAGACACCATTAAAAACCTCTACTTGACCATTAGCTTGGGGGTAGTAGGAGGATGATTGATCTTGACGAAAACCTAGTAGCGATGTTAAGTCATATCATGTGATGCTGAAAGTGATACCCATGGTCTGTAACGATCATGCGGGGTACACCGAAGCGATAGATGACCTGATTGAATAGGAATAGCGTCGCGGTTTCCCCATCGGGGTCTGTGGTTGACCGATACTGCGCATCATCATTTGCTATGGCAGTTCTTTCTTGATAGCCGGTCATATGTATAAAGACGGCCCGGTAGGTGGGAAGGGCTTCAGCCCATTTAATGAAATAGTCCATAGCTACAATAATATAATTGTGTCCAACAGAGGAAACGAGATTGCAAGTGACGAAGTCTATCTCCCATTTGGAAAAGGGGCCGACGGAGATAACGGGGTGCAGTAGGGCCGAAGGAGTACACATTTTCTTTGTGAACACTTGACAAGGATGGCATTGCCGGATGGCCTTAACACAATCTTTGAATAAGGTCGGCTAGTAATAGCCTGCGCGCAATATTTTCTATGCAGTAGATATGCCAAAAAGATTACTGCCACATGCCCCATCATGGCAGTCATTTAAAACATGTTCCGCCTCTTCATGAGTGAGGCAACGTTGAAGAACAAAATCCACACCGTGATGATATAATGTATCATTAGTCACTAGATAGTGTCGTTCTTGGTGACGGATGCGATGAAAGTCACCAGATGATAATTCGGGGTGAAACCGTTGTGCTTGGAGGTAGACAAGAATGTCTCCATACCAAGGGTCAGTGGTGTCGATGAGATAGATAGCTTCACCGAAAAGAGGATCATGGGCTATCTTGTTAGGATCGACAATGGGAAGATCCGAAAAAAGTTCGGCGAAGACTAAAGAGTTCTTCACCTTGGAAATAGTGAAAACCAAATCAAACTGTTGGAGGATCACGATCCATTTTGAATATTTTCCTCCAATCACTTGACGAGAAAAAATATGTCTCATGGAATTCTCCAAGGCGATGACATTAGTCTATCACAACAGTATGTAGTGTTGGAATCGGTTGACAACAAAGACGACTGCCAATGACAACTTTTCCACATGTGAGTATCTGAGTTCAGGCCCAGCCAGGACTTTCAACAGATAATAGATTACATGTTCACTCTGGTCATTGTGTGTTTGAACCAAGACCATGCATAGAGAGGATGGGGAGGCTATTAGGTATAGAAGAAAGTCATGACCGTAGTTGGGAGTGCTAAGGAGTGGGGCTGATATAAGTGCCTTTTTTAAGGCATCAAATGATCATTGAGCTTGATCATCCCACAGATACAACACTCCCTTCTTAAGCAGGTGCATGAAGCCTTTCGTCAACTCAACATAGTTCACGATGAACCTTCGTAAAAATTTTGCTTTCCCTTGCAAACATTGGAGTTGTAGAACAGATGTGGTTCGGGCAATTGAGTAATTGCCTTTACCTTATCAGGGTCAACCCTTATCCCGTAGTTGGAGACAATGAATCCAAGTAAGCGTCCAGAATCGACGAAGAAAATGCATTTATGCAGATTCAGACGTATGTTATAAAACCAACACCTAAGAAAGATGGCCCTTAAATGGTTTAGGTGTTGTGTTCGCTGCTTGGAATGGGCTAGAAGGTCATCTAAGTAAGCTTGAATGATATGTCTGATATTGTGAAATGCATAGTCCATGCCTCTTTGAAACGTTTCTCCAGCATTCTTTAAGCCGAATAGGAGTTTTCGATAGGCAAAGATTCCCCATGGGCAAACAAAGGCGGTTTTGTGCTGGTCTTTGGGTTTTATAACAATCTGGTTGTAACCTGAGAATCCATCCATGAATGAAAATGATTGACAACCGGTGCAGTCGCCGAAGATCTGGTCGATGAACGATGTTGGATAATCATCCTTAGGACATGCAACATTCACGTCTTGATAGTCAACACATACGCAGATGGTTCCTTGTTTCTTATCAATAGGAACTAGAATGGAAACCCATTCCATTAAAGGAACAAGATAGACGAAACCAACATGTACCAACTTTTCCACCTCGTTTTTGATGGCTGCCATTTTGCGGGGATGGACCGGTTGAAGTCTTTGACGAACAGGTTTAGCATTGTCATAAAGCTTGATCTCATGCCCGAAAATAGATGGATCTATGTTGGGCATTTCCTCATAAGACCATGCGAATACATCGCGAAATTCCTTAAAAAGGCAGGTGAAGCTTGCAATTTCCTCAGGATTGCAATTTACTCCAATCTTGATGTTTTCCACGATGCCTGTCATGACAGAAATATCGATGAGCAATGTCTTTGAATTATTTCCCATGTTTCCTTCCATGTCCAAAGTTTGGATAGTTGTATATGGTGAGGAAAGGATTTCTGGTATGTTAGGTGATAGGATTTGAAGAGGCATCATGTCCAAATCAGATATCGAAACATGATGATGTGACTCCTCCCAAGGTCGCTCTTCTAAACTCATGATTTATCTAATAGATTCGTCCCTAGGTAGGACTTGATTGAGTGGATAGAAAGAAGGAGAGATTATGGAAGGGGCAATGGTATCGTTGGTCGTACCAAAGTGACCAGAGATTCTAATGTAGATTGAATGGCTTGATAGGCCAATTCAGCTGGTGACAGTGGCATTTTTTCTCCATAAGTGTCAATGTTTGAAGGAGCCGGTAGGACCCATGGATCAGTTTGTTCATGAGGAATGTATGAAATCATATTGACCGTCTATGAATCCTAGGGTGGCTAAAGAGGGAAACAACCCATTAGGGAAGAAACCTTAAGAAGATCGGTACCGATACTGACATAAGCGTCAGGTATACCACCTACTAGGGGTACAAAGCCGCTTGGTAACGAGGAATAATCAAGGGTGAAGAAAGATAGCTGGTCCACTGTGACTGTATTTCCATCTAATGGGAATAGGATGATGCGAAAGACAGTAGACACAATGGCTATCATGCCATACATCCGACTGCGACCCAGTAAGAGATTATAGTCGAGCTTTTTATCTATGACTTCTATGTCCACTATTACTGTTTTCCCATGCAAGGTGATGGGGTAGCTAGCTAGGTAAACTTTCGAGATGAAAGTGTGGCCATTGAAATCTTTAAGAGAATTCAACGACAGGGTTAGGGTTGGAGAACCCAAAGCGAGCCAACATGAATCTGACATGACACAGGTAGAAGCACCTTCATCAATGATAGTTCGATGTATACCTTTACCTTTCGAAAATATTTGCACCTGGAATGCAAGCTGGTGGGAAAGGGGAGGTTTACACTTTTCCATGTCGAACATTGTAAGCATGGAATCCTCCGGGTCAATACCACCAATGGACAAAAGCAAAGCTTTCCTTTGTGCTGGACGTGTTTGTAATACTTCGAGTGCTGACATGGTCGACGATTCTTGCGCCAAGTCTTCTACAATGCTGTAGTTTTGGGCAGCACATGTAGATGTATTGTGCGTTGTGTGTCGAAGTGCCCCTTTAGGGGGTGAATCACAAAGTCAGCAACTGACTTTTTGATATGAAAATCGTTATTCGGCGGTGGGTTTTGACTTGAGGAAGGTTCCTTTGCATGAGCGACAGGAGCTCCATAAGATTTGGCTCTTGTTTGTAGATCTACCATTTCAAAGGTGTAAACGGTAGAGGGTCCTTCATGAGCTGAAGGATGTTGTGAACAACCATTGCCCCATTGTGGGGGTTGGGGTTGGTTTGCAATAAGGTGTTGCTGCTACTGAGCAGGGAAAGGATTATTCAGGATAGCAGGGGTCCTACTAGAATCCTTTTTAGCAATGAAATCTGTACATTCCTGAAGACATGGACATTGATAGGTCAGGTGAGAGTTGGCACATATTTTGTAAGGGAATCGGGCGGGTTTATCTTTTCCATCGTCAGCAGGCGCAATAGCCTTCTAATTTAGGTTTTGCTGCTTTGTTGACTACTCCTCAAAAGGAGCAGTCTTTTTCTTATTCTTCTTGTTCTTACCACCGGGTTTTTGCATAGACTGCACAAAGTTTATCGTGGTGGTAAGAAGAGCAGTCGATTTGGTAGAGGGGTCCACTGACATCTAGGCATTGTGACTGCTGAATTGTTTTACAGCAGCCCCAAAGGTTGCGCTGATAATCCCATCGACGTGCGCTCTGGGGTGCTAAGTAGCGAAAGCATTGGAGTTGCAAGGGGCATTGGGGATTACGTCGTAAAGAGTGCCAGACTGTGAATATATCATATTTAAGTGCTGGGCATGATGTATGGATTTGTCTTCTGTGACCGCACTACCTAAGACAACATCCTTAGCAATTTGGGGGAGTAGGGACTTGCAGAACCAATCCGCTAAGAGATAGTCTAGGAGGGGAGCTTTGAATAACCTCTGCCTACGTCACCATTCATGTATATGATGAAAGATGTGGGTGGCGATATCCTAACGTCATGAAGTGAGGAGTTCCATCCCAGTCTCATAGCGGATGGGCAATTGGAAGTGCTTTAAGAATTCCATCGCTAGAGCATAAAAGGTATTTACTGAAGCATGTGGTAACTCGATGTACCACTTAGCTGCGTTGCTAGTAAGGGTAGGGGAAAAACATGTAACCGGATACTATAATCCACCATGGAATTAGAAACACGCCAAAGATGATAGATGGTGATATGGGTACCCGGATCCTCCCCTTGTTTCCCTTCGAACTTGGGGATGTTTGTTGGTATTTTATTCGGGATCAGTGGCCAGAGTAAATTATGATAGATTGGGTCATTTGTAAGTTTATACAAGTCGGGGATATCCAATGTTTCCAAGAAAGGCGGAGTGTGTGATTCCCCTGAATCGAACCAAGGCGATGAAATATGACTTGAGGATCCTTACAGTCCTCCCATGGTATTGTTTCCAATATTATACATAAGTTGCATGGTATAGTAAGTGCCTTGGGGTATAGTATTGTACTGTGGGTTTCCATAGGGGTTGTTATACTTGGGGTTCAAAGTGCCCCCAGGATAAGGAGTGCCCCCTTCACTCACTTGAGGTTGTGAGTGGGATGCCCATATGGATTGATTGGGACCTTGTTGAGGGATCCCGCTCGCCACGTAACTAACTATAGGTCCTTGACTAACAAAAAGAGGGTTCATGTCAAGCAATGACTGTCCTTGCAAACCTGGAAATGGAGGGGGTACTATTATGTTCCTGGACAGTATATGAATATTGGGAACTATGCCCCTGGGTATCTGAAACTGGGGGTTAGAACTATACACTGGATGCCAACCATAGGGTTGGTTGACTGGACCTGTGTTAACTGTGTTATATTGAGAGTTATAAGGAGCGCTATATGTAGCACTTGTCGAAGGTCCAGGAGCTAACAAAAAAGGGGCAAAACCCATATGTATTGGGTGCCACTCGTGGTGGGTGTTATGATAGGGTTTGGACATGGGATAGATGGCATAGCAGGGTTTTCCATCAGAGATGTGGTACGAACTGTTGACTCAAGAGGTGGTGGTGGATTGAAAGCGTCCACAAAAGCCCACGACCCGTTAGTCTTCGATGGGATGGGTGGAAATGTTCCAACAGAAGACAAAGGAAGGAAAAATGCAACGGGAACCAAGAGTGGTCCCAATAGATTTGTGATTGGAGGATTGTATGGAGGATCCTTACATTCCTCCCATCATTTGAGTCCCAATATTATACAGAGGTTGCGTGGTATAGTAGTTGCCTTAGGGTATGGCATTGTAATGTGGATTTCCATGGGGATTGTGATGTTGGGATATAGCATTGCCCCCAGGATAAGCGATGCCCCCTTGACTCATTTGAAGTTGTGAGTAGGGTGACCCCATGGATTGGTTGGGGCCTCCTTGAGGATTCCTGCCCACACAGAACTAACCATATGTCCTTGATTGACATAAGGAGTGCTCATGTCAATCAGTGACTGACCATGCATGACTGAAAATGGAGGGGGAACTATTACGTTCCCAACCGATATATGCATATTGGGAGTGCCCCTAGATGCCTGAATCTGGGGGATAGAACTATACAATGGATGGAAACCATATTGTTGGTTGAAGGGACCAACACTAACTGTCCTATATTGAGCGTTATAAGGAGCACTGTATGTAGCACTTGTTGAAGGTATAGAGTTTGACACTAAATGGGTGGAACCCAGCATAGGCTAGGTTCCACTCGTAGAGGGTGTCATGTTAGGGTTTGTACCTGGGACAAATGGGATAACAGGGTTCGCCATCAAAGGTGTGGTAGTGACTGTTGACTGGGGAATTGGTGGGGGACCAAAAGTTTCCAAAAAGTCCCACGACCCATTAGTCGTCGACGGGATGGGTGGAAGCCTTCCAACTAAAGACAAAGGAGGTACAGATGCAACGCGAACCAAGAGTGGGTCCAACAGATTCGTGATCGGAGGGTTGTATGGAGGAAGAAATCCTGCAGTAAAGAAATCCTCCGGTAATCTTGAATCGTCAGTTGTCCAAACTGATTCTGTGTGAGATTTCAGAGACTGATTTCCCATATGGGGAATTTGAATCACTGGAGCTCAGTGGATCTTCCACAATGAGTGGAGGAAGTCCTAACAATCGTCTAGATTGAGAACGAGGATTGGATGTAGCCATGGTGGCCGATAATTTTTATCAAAAAAAATTATTGTGATGTTTATTAAAGTCTCAATGATCACACTCTGGCACCTAAAAAATAAAAAATACACTAAGTGAATCAATCAGCAAACAGTGGGAAATGAACCTGTCTGATAAGCACCGATCACTGGATATGAAACCTAGTATCACAATGAATAACAGAGAGGTCTGGCCAAATGTATAGTTACGGTTACTCTAGAGCTTTGCCCGAACCTCGGATTGAGGGGCCAAGTACTCTCGTGAAGACGAGCACGCTCCCAAAAATTGAAGAAAGAGTAGGTCCATCTGTGTTAGGTACCAGGGCATCCCGCCCCAGTCACCTTGTGTAAGTCCCTAAAAGTATGGCCACTAAGGATACCTCAGATCACAGACACCACCGGGGGGGACATAGTCACAAACGGTACGTTGTGTGGGCATGATACTTGAATCCCCGACTCAGCTTCGATATCCTGGAAGGGATCCCTGATACACAGAATACCCAAAGGAGTTGCAAGCAAAGACGGGCTACCTTCACTTACAGCTCAATGTTGTCTTGTATTTAGCTCTGCTTTGACTGGAGTGGTCTCGGTAGTATGAGTTCAGAAGGAATTTTCTCTCTTTTAATGACACTAGTTTTGGTTTCTGACCTTGGGCAGTTTACTCACACTACCTATCCCAAGCTCCTAGCCTGAACTAATGTTTTTTTGCTCTATAAAGAGTTACTGATTAATTTTAGGTAAATTTTATGTGTACTTTTTTAGTGTCTTCGGTAGGGGTGTTGATGTATCATGTTTGGTGGGACTCTGACTCAAAATCATGCAAAAGACAATGTTTTAAAATATTCAATTCGATGAAATAAGTTGTACTCTACAAGTGAGAGTCATTCATACATTCATATTTGTTCCATGCATCCTAGTCATTAATACACATACATAACCAACAAAAATCTTTCGAATGCTTTCTAATAACTATTTGAAACCAAAATAAAGCATATTTTAACCAGCTAAGCAGAAGAATGAATAAAGAATGTTCATTTCTCTTTTATAAAACCTTTTTAAGAAAGAAAAAAACTATTTCCTAAAAAAAAATCTTTTAGGACACAGATCTTGCTAACAAAGTATAGTTGCAGATCCTTTTTCATTCCATGAGTAGGTTTCCCATCCCTTTGAGTTTACAGACACTATTGCATGCAAAATTTGGGTGACTAACGCTCTGTAGCAGAGGCCACAGAGAGTTAGTTCGTCCACTAACACACTGTTTGTGTAGACAAAAAGCTTTATAAAGCTCTGTTTTCTCTGCTAACCTGCGTTATTGTGCAAAAAGGGTTCAAAACAGGGCTTTGGGGATCAAATCTAGGGTTGAACATATGAGGGAAGAATCCAGCAAGGTCTTGATGGGCCAAAAAAGGAATGCAAAAGTATAGGGAGGTCTAGAAGGAGGAGGAAACTGAGAACTATCTGGGTGAACCGAGAACTAAATGTATAGTCCCCAGTGGAGTCGCCAATTCTGCTATAGGATAAAATGCACGGTGTATGGAGAATAGAGATACCCTAAAGGGTCTTGCTGGGACCCTTGGAAGACTGTAAGATTATCTGCAGCTGTCACAAAGTTACATGCATGTCCATAATCATTAACTAACTATCAAAGAAAAACAAATGCATTACCTCAAGCCTTTGTGTAGATTTTTTGGAGAGCACAATGCAGCTAAGTGGAAGTCCCCTGAGCTGGCTCCATATCAAGTCCTGCACATAGAAGGGATAAGCATAATCACAACATACAACCTTGATAATTAATACATGAATATATAAAGAAATCTAGTTACACATAACTAAACTACTCATGCTAAAAGGTATTGGACAAACAACTAAATGAATGATAGTACCAACACCACAAAGTAGACAGTGCAACTGCAGTTCTATATCAATGTCGGAAGAGTGATTACAACCATCTATTGTATCAGCCTTTCCTTACCCCTCCAGCTTCTCTCTCTCTCCCCCTTCTTACCAACTTCTCATGGTTAGTTTGAGACTATGCTCAACAATCAAGTAAGATATCCTTTCAAATGATCTGACCTCCATCACCATAGCCCTACCTTTGCTTATGTAGCAATCGAGTTAGGGTTGCCAAGTTCCTCCATGAGTCTCTTAAGGTAAAAGCAATTATCTTGCCATGCTTTTGAGCTCTTTCCCATTTGTCTCCTTCATTAGGATTAGAAATCCCACAAATAGGTCAAACTTGAGATGTTTCCTTTCTTTTCTGAGTAGATTTTGGAGGGAATATAGAGATATTTATGAGTCAGTTCGCTCCTTTGACCTTTAGAACCTCACCAGGATCCACTAACGTTGTTCTCGAACTAACAACTAGATTTAGTAGGGTCATTAACGCTCCCTTAGGCTTACAGATAAGCTTTATAAAGCATGTTGTCAGTGTATAGCCAGCTTTAGTGTGGAAACAAGGCTTGTGATCTTGGTCTTTTCTTTAGCTATCATGTCTTTCCCCTCTGAGCTGATGAGGGGGTCATTTTTCCGTATAACAACTTTAATCCATGAGTTTGAATATCTTTATAGAGAACATACCATAAACGTTAATATATATTTACTTTTCTTTTATTTATTTAAATTATTATAATGACAGGTTAAAACATCCATCAAATGTTAAGTTCATACACAACTCATTGAATGGTACTTACTCTAATAAAAGCATTATGGATAAAATTCTAGCCATTTGTAACATAGTTTTGTACTTCCATTAATGGTCACACCAAATCAAATATTTTTTTTATTTTAGGTTTAGGAACGTAATTTGTTTTTTAATCAACTTTCATGTTAATTTGTTAAGAATTATGTTGCTTTCAGTGTAAAATAAAGTAAATAATTATAAGCATTTATATATAAAAAGTTTATATTAAAAAATAGATGAAAATATGTGAATAGATTATGAATCATTATCAATAATATTAATATATTATAATTTTAAAAATGTTTTATATTTATAGATATAAAAAATAGAAACAAAAAATGGAGATGGTGATAGCGACTCTCGGGTAGACAAAATCACATTGGAGACTGCTCACATCTCTCAACATCATGAATCCAATATACTAATACATTTATAAGAAATATAATGCAGATCAACAACTTGAAAAGATTCTTAAAAAATTAGGATTTGAATACTATTTAAGATATACATCTTAACTAAGCTTTAACAATGAATAACGAAGTCTAATAATACTTATCTCTAGAAATTTCTCCATTATTCTGCTAACACTCCCCCTTAATGAAGAAAGTTTTTCTCTACCAAACTTAATTGATTCCTAAACATTTTAATCAATACCTTTCTAAGAGGCTTAGTAAATATGTGAGCCACATGTTTATTAGTATTATAATAAACTAAATCGGTTTCCTAGACTGCATGTTTTTCTTAACAAAATGATAATGAGTCTCAATGTGATTCGATCTTGTATGGTACATAGAATTTTTAGCTCGTTTAATGGAGATTTGATATAATAACATTTAAAAATTGTTGTTGTTTTATGTTATTCTCCCACATCTTCAAGAATCCACCTCAACTAAAGATAATTGTAGGAATCTGATTGAGTAATTTGTCATATCATAAAATAAAGATTTTGTTATGTAAGTTCATCTTTGGAGAGATGAATTGAAACACAACATAGGACTTTTAAATCATATATTTAACTCTTAAGTAGAAAATGGCTACCATTTATTGGTTTTAGCTAGATATTGATGATGTCCTGGGTTAACATCATAGGGAGAATTTTTACACTAAGTTTTATCTTTGTTCATGATACCACCAAATGAGGATGAAGGAGGTAGACATCCCAAAGACATATTCAGAACATAAAATTCATTATGAGTTTATAGTGATGCAATTTGGTATTTGTAATGCTCCATCCACTTTCGAAGGCCTCACGAAAAAGAATTTCAAACCCCCGCTACACAAGTTTGTGATAGTCCTCTTCAATGATATATAATAAAGCATGAGAATCACACATAGAACATGTTGATAAGTTTTGACAACTCTTGAGAGACAATCAATTATTTATGGATCACTTTGAATGTGCTTTTTGGGGTTCTTGAAGTTATATATTTGGATCATATTGTTAGTTAGAAAGAAGTACAAGTTAATCCCAAGAAAGTGGAGGTTATCCAAGATTAACTACATCCTAAGAAACTGAAGACATTGAGAGGATTTTTAGGGCTTATAGAGTCCTACATAAAATTTCTTAAAAAACAATATTGTAGCTCCCCTAACTTCGTTCCTTAAAAATAATGAGTTATTTGGGGTGAGGAATCCATAAAGGCATTCACTAATTTAAAGGAATCCATGTCCACTACTCGAGTATTATTAGTGTCTTACTTTAATAAAAAAAAATTAATTGAAATGTTATTCCTCAATAAGAGGTCTAGGAACAATATTTATACAAGAATGATGCCCATTGGCATTCACTAGTAAGAAATTGTGTGACCACAGCTTGGGAGAATCCATATATGATAGGAAAATGATGGTTATATTTCACATAGTGGAGGCTTGACATCCATATCTCATAGCAAGGCATTTTCAAATCAAGATTGACCATCATAGTATAAATTACTTTCTCTAATAACAATTTTCTTCAATAGAGAAACATAAATGGGTCACCGAGATGCGGGGATATAATTATCAGATCACAAATAAGAGAGGTAAAAATGTTTTGATTGGTGCCTTATCTAGACAATTTGAAGAGAATGCATCACTCCTTGCCTTATCATTACCAAGTCCAAGATGGTTTGAAGAAGCCAATAGGGAATGAAAATCAAAAAATACTTTAAGGTAGCTCATCCAACAACTTTAAATGGATCCCAAACCTAAAACATTATGCATGAAAATAAGATACATTGTGGTATAAATGGCACATTGTTTTGGAAAAAGACTCAAGCCTAAAATAATGGGATTTAAAGGCGTTACATTCATCACCAATAGTAGATCACTCTAGATTTTCATAAGACCTATGAAATTACTAAGCATTCATTCTTCTAGGAAGGCATGAAAATATATATCCAGTATTTTATGGGATCTAGTTTTCCAAATAAACAAGGGATATATAGTAAAGTTACTAAGGGCATTGCAACCTCTACCAATACCAACATAAATTAGGATAGAAATTTCAATGGATTTTATTGTGAAACTTCCAAATACAAGAAACAAAATAGTGATTATGATGGTAGTAGAATTGTTTTAAAAAATTCATTCATTTGTATGCCCTAGCTTATCTTTTCACTTCTTCCTTGGTTCTTAGGGCTTCATGGATTATATCTTTAAGCTACATGATATGCCCACTTCCACTATTTCAGATTGAGGCCCCACTAATCTGAAATGATCATAAACTAAAAACTGATGTAGAATTGATTAACCATTAATGATTTGACTATTAGCTGAAAGCATGCAAATCGAGGAAAACTGCTTGATGAGAACACTTTACGACAACTGATTAAACATAAAATTGATACATAATAGAAGTATAAATAGCAGAAACACAATGATACTAGACAAAAAGTTTGATGACGGAGTTCGTCCTTGATGGACTACGTCTTCGGGTCCGCTTTCAATATGGGCACCATTTTTATTAGGAATGAGAAGAAGGTGTTGATTACACAAAGAAAAGACCAGACTGAATGTGCATGTAGGAACTTCTGATCATTGTCATCAGATATCCCTCTAAACCAAATTTCCAATGCTTCTTATAGTTTCCAAAACCGACCCTGGATGCTCCTGAAGCACTAAAAACAAAAACCACCTATGTCCTCCAGAATCTACATACAAAAGTCAAAACCACTCCCCTTCTTTCCTCCATGGGAAAAACTACCTCTTATAGGCCCGTGGATACATAAACACATCCTCTGACTGCATTTAAGGTGAATATGTTTGATTTTGGATAGGGTTTGGCTTCGGTCCTATTGACATTAGACACTAAGTGTTGGTTACATGACCTTTGAATTAATTTTTAACAACAAAACCATAATAAACCCCAAAATAAATTTATCATAAAGTTTTCCCGTTGGCGATCAGGTTGACGATGCGCTGAACTAACCGTTTGCATGTGAACGGGGTTGCAGTCAAATAAAAAATGGACATGAGTGGTTTCGGAACATCTTGCTGATTTTGCATGTGACAATTACCTCTGACGGTTACTGTGAGCTATCAACCATTTCCGATGCAGTCACCATCTGTGCGATCGCATGCTAGATATAACTCTCCACCGCGGCTAGTCTTTGCCACGGTAACCGTGATGGCTTATCCCCTTAACAGATCACATGTGAATGAGGCAAAGGTTCCGATGCAGTTTTCTTATCCATTGAGGTTAACTCTTATCTCTGCCCGATGATTGTTCTCACGCCTGCAGTTTCCTGAGGTGGTTAGCGTTGCGTTTTAGGGACAAGGTTTGTATTTTTATATGTTTTTCAATGTATTTCCATGGTCGGAAAGGGTTTTAGACTTTAGGTTTAATGCCTTTGATTTTTAATGTATGGTTTTAGAGTCTAGGTTTAGGTTCTTCATTAGGTTTGTAGCATAGGTTTTAGGTATGGGGTTTTAGGTCTAGGACTTAACACAATTTTGTTCTAAGAACCCTTTTAGAACAATTTTCACAATGTGACATTTTGAGACGTTTGTCAAATGACGACAATAAACCACATGCCTATTGTCGACAAACAACGATATCGATCCTTTTCCATGATGACACCTATGTCGACACTAATCCTGCAAAGACAAATGACAAAACACACGTCATCGACAAAATCCTAGGGAACTGTCGATAAACTCATGTTCACAACCAGGTGCTGACCCGTCTTAACTGAACACCATGCCAAACCATAACATTACCTGAACAATCTGATCCATAACCAAACATTATTGAAGTTGAACTGAAATGACAATGACATTGAACACTGACGATGACACTTGAACACCTGTGCAACTGAATCAACGAAATCCTCTTGGATCATTCCTCTCCAATTGAAAGCTTTTGGACCACAAAAGTTTGACTAAACAAATAGTCGATGAGGGTAGAACTCCCTCTCTTTCCACCTTGACCTGACAATGTACCAATACATTCAATCAATCATCTGCAAGTGATGACCCTGATGATGTTGACCATGGTACTTTTCGATTCGGTGACCTGTTCCATCCATCTGTAATATACACAACTTGCAACGATGGGAAAACAACCTATTATCAACATGGCAATTGAATTCTTTCCACGAAGAATCATGAGTTAGTGATTCACAATCTTTGAAAACGATCTCTACCGGATGTTGTTTAATACCATCTGCATGCATAAAAAATATATTTTTTGAAATGATAGAGACAATCAAAGATATAATTGACATCAAACCAGCTACTTGAATTATCATACTTTCCTAGTTCCTGTTTACCAAGTGAACTTGCTGCAATGAACCTATCCAATTGTAAGGTGAAATTTGCTGCAACTTAGTTTGATTGTGAAAGTATTGATTTAGCTGTTGATTTGTTTGAATCACTTTTCCTTCATTCATTAAATGATGTTTCCATTGATTAGCACTTTCCTTTGATGCATAAGTTTCCCTTAGACACTTTGACACTGCTTTAGAAATGGCTTTGATATGAAAACAAATAGGTTTCCTCTCCACTTGAAAAGAGGTTTCCAAATTGTATCTAATGAAATACCAAGTGCCAAAGCTTTCTTTCTGAAATCCTGAGTAAACTCCTGAACACTCTTCCCTTTACCTTGCCACAGATGCTACCAATCAATAACAACTTGCTGCATGTATCCTAAAGGATAGAACTGTTTCCTAAGAGCTTTTAAAAAAATTGACCATGACGAGATGACTTTTCCTTAATGCTTTACATCTATTTTAGTTTTAATTTCCCACGAAATTAAAGTTGTTCCCCCCATTCTAAGTGTAGGTAGCTGAAATTTAGTTTTATCACTAGAAATGTTCTGAATGTGACAATACACTTCTAACTGCTTAATCCAATTATCTAGCTTTTCAGGATTCATTTCACCATCATGAACATGTAACTCAAATTTAACATCAAGTTTCAAAAGAGATGTTTTCTTAGGTTTCTTTTCCGCTTCAGATTATGCACTGGAAGAAGAAGAGGATGATGGGGATGATGGAGGTGAAGGTGGTTTATCAATCTTCCCTTTATCTTTGTCCTTCTTTGATGGCTTTGAAGAAGTGGCATCTATTGCCTTCTTGTCTTCGTACAATTCTCCCAACATCTGCTACATGGTTAAGAAAGCCTGTTGAAACTGTTCTTCACTCATCCTAGTTTCAATGTTTTCACCTGCATCTGATCCTATCATGGTCGATTGTTGTCTACATGGGGCCTAACCCAGGTTCAACAGTAAGTTTAGCCAAGAAAAACCCGATACTACTGGCCCTTTTAGCAACAGTACACGAAGCGCGGACTGAGGTCTCACTCGAAGTAGTATGGGAGGGTGCTGGAACCAGGTTTTGCACCCTAGGCATGTCTTGATGAGGGTTCTAGAGGTTCGTGATCCTAATCTGTGCGCTGCACTACTCCGCACAGCTTTCTATTCTTCGCAACCCGTGCGACCTTCGTATTATTCTGATATGATCCTTACTGTGCTATTATATTAGTGCTTAAATTAGGTTGTGCGGGCCCAATGTTCTTATTACTTATTCAACTGCCAGATTAGCACGATTACTTGAAAACGATATAAATGCATAAAGATAACCAGAACATAGAAATATATATCTACAAACATATGCAAAATATTATGAATCAATCTTATCTTTACTAGTACTCAAGTTTAGTTACAGACCCGACTCTGACCTGCGCATTCAGCTGCAACGGTCCGCGCACTCAGTTGTGGACTCTATTAGGCCTCTTTGCACTCAGCTGCAGGGGTCCACGCACTCAAATGTGGACTCTACTAGGCCTTTGCATACTCAGCTGCAGAGCCTCTACCTACTACTTTGATCCAATACACTTCAGATTCACTTCTATCTTCTAACCATGCCTTCGCATCTATCTGTTACTTTTCAAAACTTAGACTGACTTTACACGTAGAGCCTCGCTCTATTTATACAATCCCATGGTCCGCGGACCATGGGTATGCCAACACACTTTACATTAAATTACATTACCTTAGGGCGGACAATCCCTAGACTCTTGCACTTTGTGCCCACATTTCACGGGGTCTTTATATTACACTTTGACCAAAATTCGGGCTTCAAGCCCCAAAAACATACTATGGGGGGATCCGCTACCCAACAGGCCCCTAACACAATCATCATGACTTGTCTCGAGTCACTCTACTAGTGTGGCGATCTTTGGGTGAAGTCCATTCAGTAGGTCTCGTGCAGCTAGGGTGTCCGCAACACATTGTTCTATCGCCTGTTGTATTTGTTGCATGCGTATCTCTGAAATTTCATGAGCAGGATCACATTCCTATCCAACCGTATATAGTTCCTACATATGTGCCAGCTTCCCTTCAATGGTAGCTGTGATTGTAAATGCTTCATCGATCCATGACTGGATGCGTGCTTTAAGTAGGGCTTCCTTTTGGTGTGTGGCGTCTAGTCGGTCCTTCAGTGCCCTTGCCTACTGTAGTCTGGAGAGTCGTTGAGTAAGGGAAGTTGTCTACGTGATGCCCCAGACACTATCGTATTCCTGCTACAACTCATGCGCCTTTGTTTCTAATCGTTGTAGGTTCGGGTCTTTTTGCAATTGCGTAAGTATGGTTAGTGCTTGTTCCAACATCCTGGTGCACCCCTGTGTCGCCTATCCAATTTCTTCCAACCCCATCTGGATAGCGCGGACGCGTTGTTTTTTGAATTCTAGGGGTGTGGAGGGATGCACCTTTAATCGCAGCTCGGTGATTTGCAGGTTTAGCTCCAACTGAACCTTTGTCGTTTCCTCCCGGGCCTTGCGGACTCCGACTGCCAATCTATAGACGCATTTTGCTAGTGGTATCTCTACCGGTACGGCCAACTCTGGAACACTCCTACATGTATCCTCTGCGGTTTGCTCCAATCCACTAGCCTACGTCACCAACTCATCCCTCTGGATGCTGAGCTGGTCCATGCTAATTTTCTGCTCATGCAAGACCTAGATCGCTTGGTCTTCTAGGGCGTGGAGTTTGGCAATGACCACATACTGCAGCCGGTACAATATTTCGCGCGACAGGGAAGCCAAGTTCAAATTGGCGCCTGTCATGTTTCTCATCGTAGCCCGGTCATCCTTGCTTGCTGCTGCTAATGTACCTTCAGGCAAGATGAAGGTGTTACCCATACGGGCGCGTAACGGTTGTTCGGCCTCATCGGTTCCTGTTGCGACATGCTAGGCCAGTGTGCCTGTTTGGGGGTGCTGCAACTGTGAACCATGTAGTTACACACTGAGCACCCCCAACACAGTTCTCTACTCCATCCACAATCTTTGGAGCACGTCCTCCATGACTTCTCGAATCATTTTTCTGATATCCAATAGATCACCCTCTATGAGCATGATTGGGTCGAAGGATGTCTTTGTGGCTTTCCCTTTCTTCCTGGGGGCTTTTTTCTAGGGGTCACGCGACGCTTGAGTTGTGTTGATGTCGTACTGGGGTTTGTGTGGTCCTCCTCCCTCTCTGCTTCTTCAGTCTGCTGTCCTGAGGACCCCTCCTGGCCTTCCTCGGCCTCTCTGGTTGGCGCGGTTGTAGTCTATGCCATCTGTGCTGCTGTTGCTGCATTAGCCTCCTTCTGTCGTGTGGCTGCTTCTTGTTCCTAGTGCTTCCTCTCAGCCAGTTGCACGAGGCACGGCTTGGTGTTCGTCTTTCGTTGTTGTGTTGCGATCTTCTCCATTTCTGCTAAGTCTGGGGTGCACCACTCCGGAGGCCATGACTCCATCACTGCGAAGATCACATCATCCGTTGCAATGAACGAAATCTTCACCCATGTTCAGGCTAGATCCTTGTGCGCCCGGATATATAGGTTATGCATATCTGCTTTGAATTCTGCCATGCTTTGCAAGCTGTTATGAACTGTAGGGGACAACATGGCCTGTGGTTGATCCATGTTCATATGCTCGCCTCCACGAACACCCATAACACCTTTATCTCACGAATCCTGTTCATGTCTTTTGTAGCCCAGAGTGAGGTGTACCTCGCAGCTTCAGGTAGGTCACCCTCAGTAGTGGGAAATTGACTGTTCGCCGGCAGATCCCCTGCAACCAACAGGATGGATAAGAGCAACCACGCATAGTGGAAGGTCTTACCCTGTTCCTGTGCCTCCTTGCAGTTCGTCAAAAATTCATCGCATAGGAATTGCGCCTAGTTGAACTAGACCCCCTTTGCGCATTTCTATGCCAACGCAATCTCAGACGCTGGTACTTCGTCGGCACAACATTTCCTCATTAGTTTTCCAGCCAGCAGCTGGGTGGCTATGCCCACCCCTTGGTCTTTAATACTAGCTATTACATACCCCCACTTTCTCTTTTCTAGTTTATACTTGGCCTTCATAGCTTCTACGAGGGCCAAGTCGTTGTTTTTTCCTGCTATGGCCGCCGGGTCGTTTCCTTTGACTGGCAATCGAGAAATTCATTGAATTAGATCGGCTGTGATGGGAATCAGCTCCTTCAGCCAGAGATACCCATCATGCACCAGGCACAACAGTTTCCTGATGACAAAAATGGTGATGGGTGCATGGTGGTAGTGGGGTATCCATCGCAGATGGAGTAACCCAGCCTTCTCTATGCCGCGCAACTATTTCTGCTTTATTAACTTCTCCATGGCCAACTGTGAGAAATTCTCACTATTCATGAGTCCTAATCTTCAAACTTCATAGTCGGTACTAGTCCCAACAGCGGACCTTCAAACCTTATATCATTGGGGAGGAGCGGAGTCTAGAGCGCACTCTTCGTGGCCTCTAGGTCCTTAGGTACCTTGGATTTCCCCTTCCATGGGGGGATGTAAGGGGGTAGCTTTGTTGCAGAATGCTTTCGAGAGACATCCTATGCCTTATCGTCTTGTGCATCAATTTGGAAATCAAGGCTTGCATGTCTTCCTCCTCCTCCATTGTTTCAATGGTGACGGCTTTTCCCTTCTCCACCATTGACAATTTTCCAAACTGTGGGTTTCATGGGGATACACGGACTAGCCTCATCATTTTCTTATCTTTTTGTGGTCGTGGTGTGCGTGGTGATTTTGGAACTTTTGGCGCAGCTGCCACCTCTCTAGGCTCTTCATGGGCCATACGGGGCTTTGCAGTAATTTTGGTGAATCACACTCTCGTTCTAGCAGCTATCATTGTGTCTACACTTGAGGATGGTAAGAGTACGCCACACTCAATTCTCTGTACTTTTTCAATTCTCAAACAACCAAGTGTTACCTTGGAGTTGGCCCTGGGGGTTTTATAGCGTCCTTTGAATTTGAAATCAACCCTTCCCCCCACTTCTGCATCATTAATTCCTTCTTGGCGGCAGATCGTCCCAAATCTCATTCTTAATTCGTATCTTAATTGTCTGCCACCCACTCCCTTTTGTCTTAAACTGGACCTCTTGTCATGAACAATGACACCAACGATCACCTCCCAGTCTACCTGTGTAACAGCGCAACCCCTTATGCATGGCCTTGACCCCTGTGATGTCCTGATCCTATGTGCAACCTGCATCTCATGCATCTCCCATACTAACTCTTTTATAGTCCTGCACTCTCTTTCAACTGCTTGGAGCGCTAAGACTGTGCTTCCTACGAATAGTCAGGTGGTTGCACCATTAGTGTGAGGCTTCAAGTCACCTTCGAACTCGGTCCACGGGCCTTCTTTATTTACCCTTGCGCCAGTCAGTGCCTCACATTCTTCCTTATGTGGTGTGCTTCCCTGGTTACTTTGTTTGATAAGGTGCGATCGCAGCCATGGTACCAAAGCTAGAAATTCTCGGCGACAATCCTCTAGTTTGGTGGTATGGCTGCCCATATGTTGTCCTGTCCTTCTGTCGACGCGTATTGCTTGCACTATTTTGGTTTCTAGTTTTCTGATTTTCACGTCCATTAACATGCTTCTCTACTTCAGTCATACCCGATCTTCTTCAAGTTTGCGAAGCTCAAGGTTCCCTCGCCGAACGGATTCTTGACTCTGCATATGTTCGTCCTCGTGCAGCTGCATAATCACTTCACTCTAGTCCTCGCGTGTTGTCCCAATTATGGGAGTTATTGCGTGAGGATTATTTTCCAAAGTTATGGC
The DNA here is from genome assembly GCA_000404065.3 of Pinus taeda. Classification (NCBI taxonomy): domain Eukaryota; kingdom Viridiplantae; phylum Streptophyta; class Pinopsida; order Pinales; family Pinaceae; genus Pinus; species Pinus taeda. The sequence goes on from APFE031714223.1 coordinate 53,326, forward strand.
CTCGATTCTGCATGTCATCTTCGGAATCATTCCCGTGCTCAGGTTCTTGTGCATGGTCTTATAGGCCGATCAGACCGCTGGTACGCGCAGGTCCTAATCAGTTCGTTCGCCTGGTAAACTCTGTTCATGATTCTGCATAGCTTTGTGAATGCCCCGACGTGGAATATTTGTCGTGTGCATCACTTTCCCTGCTACCACGTCAGGTTCTGATTTTTGATCCTTAGTCTGGGACGTGCTTGCACAACACACATCTACACCCATCAACATAGGTGGGCGCGCAAGCTACTTCGTCTTGGCTACCCAACCCTCGTTCGACGTTGGGGGCTTCCAAACCACAAGCACATCCGCCTTCTACATTCACACCTGTTTACAATGGTCTCTTAATGTGTACTCCACCATTGTGCAGGGGTTGCGTGCAATGCCCATGCCAGCGCATTGTACCGTTGTTGTTCCGGTATTGCACCTTCAAATTTGTCCAGGAATTCATCCACCATTGTCACTCTATCATATGTTGGAAATTCCCTTTCCTTTGTTGTCATACAACGCAGTGATCTAATCATCATGTTGCAATTCAGCATTGTCACTTCGTGCAACTAGTTCTGCCAACGTTCTACTTCTTCGTCTGAATTCAAAGTACAGGAGCTATCGTCCTCCCATGAGATTCTCCCATCTGTATTCAGGTTCACCTGATCCTGGCCTTACACCGTTATCTGGTAAGTCATCACGCACTGGTTCAGTGTAGCGCGCTCCTTCGGTTGGGTCTAGCAAAACGACTACGTGAAGGGACTCTTTCTCAAATATCATCTTCTACTTCTTCAGGTTGATGACTCCATTCATATCAGTGGTCTAGTCTATTCCTAGCAACGCGGGATAGGGATTGTTGTCATCAACAATCTCTATTACTTCAAAGTCCGTTTGTGTGCTCGCGCCTTCAATATCAACTGTTACCCCTTGCAACCTCCCCATGGGAAAAATCTTATGTTGGTTCACCATTTGTAATTAAATAGGGGACCACTGTAATGTGGGTCTGCCCATGCATTGCCATGTCTACTTTACTAACACATTCGTGTCCAAACCTAGGTCTAGGATTACCTGATCCATTTCATACTTGCCAATCTGCATCGTCAATCTCATTTCTCTCCCGGTGTGCAATGCATGCTTTCCCAGTATCCAGACTACGTGTGGTTCCCCTGATATTGCGCACCTAGTGATCAACTGATGTAGTCCCTTAACTGCCTTATTGTCACACATTAGTTTCATGCATGTCTCCAAAAAGGTAGTAAGCATAGAAGGATCCACCCCTGGCTCTAGTTGATCCTTACTACCTGAAGTGGAGGCCTCCGCGAAGCTATTATTAGCTTCCATGAACATCTCCTTTGTGCGTTCTAACTCAAACTCGGTTTCCTTTGTAGGAGCCTTGCGAACCCATGTATCCTCCTCGGGCTGCTTCCCCTTATCCTCCCCTGTGGTCATACCACTTCTGAGTACCATGTTCACATTTGGGTCTTCTTCGTGCAGTTCAGACCTCATCATTTGGATATTCTGAGTCAGAGGAGGTTGGAGTACCCCTTTCTCACGCATCTGTGCGATCAACGTAGGACAATCTACCATTTCATGATCCAGCTGAGCACAGTACGAACAGAATATTCTCATTCGGTTGGTGCAATCACGGGCATAGTTTCCTGATCCTTCGCAATTATAACAAATTAAATGTTTGTGGCCCCTTCCTGGCCCCATTCCTCCTCGTCCTCGACCTCGCCACTGAAATCCACCGCGCACCATCCTCGTAGCTGGGTCGAGGGCTCGTGTTTATGTCTGCATCCTATATGCGGGGGTCCGATCCATCATTAGCTCGTAGTTGCAACAAGTACACTCGTTGTGGCCTACCGATCTACAAAAATTACAAAACAGCTGTTGTGGAGTCTATGTATACTTCTACAAAAAATCACAATTATCCGTTGTGTTTTCATCCTATCTAACAGATTGCACACCATAACGTGGGTGTCGCACTTGGCCTTGCCTGTTCCTTTGGTCTCAATGGCATTATTCCCCCTCCTACCAAGTAGTTCGCGAATACTAGACAGTGGTCCTTGTCATGGCCCTCACCCTTGCATTTTATGCACCATACTTCCTCGTGCGCCTCTGGCCGCGATGCCCTATCTTACTTCAAGCTCTACATTTCCAGACAGAGATTCTGTAGTTGCGCATGGATTTGTTGAACTCCTAGTCCCTGATCTTGTATTGGTGTCTCATGTAACCTCATCGTCATTTCCATTGCTTCGGCCTAGGTAGAAAGTTTCTATTGTGACAACGTCATCCTCAGGTGCGGTGTTAGAGATGCCACAAACCATGCGTGATATTGTGCATTCGTGAGCCTCATATTAGCCTTGTGGATCATACTCTTTAGCCATTGATCCATATCCTAGGGTGCCTTGCCTGGAAGCATCGTGATCTCCTTAAACTGGTGATTTACTGTGTCTCTGATTTCGGCCGGCTAAATTCTTTGTTCAGCGTATTTTGGATCTCTGTTTTTCCTCCATTTGGGTGATCATTGGAGTACTTGATATACCATGTCAACACGTGATCCTACAATGCGCTCACCAATGTAGCCTTCTTAATGTTGTCGTCCGTGACCCCTTGCACTTCCCATACTGCTCTTACCACGAACCAAAACTGGTCGGGATCCTCATTCCCTACTCCTATGAATATGGGTAGCTTGATCATGCTCACCATGCTGAACTGCGGGTTTGGTGGAGCTCGATGTTGGGTTGTGTTATATTCTTTCCACGACTAACCGACGTAGTGAATTGGGGGGTTAGAGGGGGGGCGGATCCCCCCCTTCGTTGCGCAGCGGGGGGGTCACAGGGGGGGCGGCAACCCC
>APFE031714231.1:0-69547 GCA_000404065.3 Pinus taeda
TTCTCATGCAGGATTGGCGCGTAGAGGCAAGGCAAGCAGTGGAAGAGATTTGGAGATCAGATCTGAGCTGTATTGTGTGTAACAGAGGTGGAGATACTTGTGAGAGTATTATGCTGTGTAATGTTACATGACTCAATCATTAATATACAGATAGTTGGGGTTTTTAGCGAGATGCTTTCCCCGGGATACATACTGTGTTAATGTGTGAATGCTCTTGATGTTTTATTGTTATTGATGCTGCTATATTGATGACCAACGTAGAGGAGCTTATGTATTGTGTATGTTTTCTGCAATAGTACATGATCAGGATAATCTCCATTGAAGATGTGTTAAATTATTCAAAATTTCTACAAAAGGGGTGGAACCCAACATCAGTTGGGTTCCACTCTTAGAGGGTGTCATGTGAGTGGTTGTACCTAGGAAAAATGGGATAGCGGGGTTTGCTGTTACTGGTGTTGTGGTGACTATCGACTGGGGAAGTGGTGGGGAACCAAAAGTGTCCCTTAAGTCCCACGAACAATTAGTCCTTGATGGGATAGATGGAAATGCTCCAACTACTGGAGTAGGAAGCACAAGTACCGGGATTCAAGATTGGGTCCGATGGATTTGTAAGCGGAGGGTTTAAGGGAGGAAGGGATTCTTCGGTAAAGAAATTCTCCAACAAAATTGAATCGTCAATTGTCCAAATAGATCTTGAGTGAGATCTAGGAGACTGATTCCCTGAAGATGGGGAATCTGATTCACTGGAGCTTGACAGATCTTCCAAAATGAGTGGAGGAAGTCCTAGCAATCATCTAGATTGATGACGAGGGCCAGATGTAGCCACAATGACTGTTAATTTTATCAATAAATTTTATCATGATATTTGTTAAAGTCTCAAAATGATAACACTCGGGTGCGTAAAAAAAATAAAAAATACACTAAGTTGATCAATCAATAAATAGAAGGAAATTACCCTGTCTAATAAGCATCGATCACCAGAGATGAAACCCTGTATCCTAATGAATAACAGAGAACGATGGCTAGATGTAAAGTTACGGTTACTCTAGAGCTTTTCCCGAACCTCAGATTGAGGGCCCAAGTACTCTCGTGAAGATGAGAACCCTCCCAAAAACTGAAGACAGAGTAGATCCGTCTGTGTTGGATCCCAGGACAGTTTTTGGCTTATCGGGCCCTGACCTAGGTTCAAAAGGGTTATTAGCCAAAAAAATCCCGTAGCTACCATCCCTTTCGGCAACAGCCTTGTGGAGCGTGGACTGAGGTCTCACCCGGGGAAGCAGAGGAGGGTATTGGAACCAGGTTTCCACACCCTTGGGATTTCTTGATGTGGTCTGGAGGGGTTGCGAATCGTTCTCTGGCCCCGCGCCACTCTATGCTATTACCAGGCTTCCACATAAATCCACGTGGGTGTACATTCTTATTAATGAGATTATTATAAATATGATCTTCTTGTTATAGCCTTTAAGTAAAAATTTAACAATAAAACCCAGTGAGCACAGTCATAAAAGGATGTAAACCCATATAATAGATGCATAAATCAGAACACAATAGATCCGCGATACTTCAGAAACCACTTATCTTTATTAAAATCTCCGTCAATACAACCAGATTTGTCCTGCACACTCAGCTGCAGGGGTCGATGCACATAGCTATGGACTCTACTAGGCCTCTACGCACACAGCTGCAAAGCCTCTATCTATCTACCAACACCCTTGACTCGGACTTACAAACGCAGATAATACTGTCGTCAAAAACCCATAACACCAAGATCCAAGACAAAAGTCTTCTCAAAAATTGACTTCTAGCCATAAAGCCTTGCTTTATTTATACATTCCCATGGTCCGCAGACCATGGGCAGGCTGATTCACTTCCTATTAATTTTCATTATTTTCGGGTGGACAACCCTTTGACTTAACTTATTACAATTTGCGCTCCATGCACTTAGCGGAGTCTTTACTATACTTTTTTCACAAAATTGTTGACTTAGGGTCCCAAAACTATTACGGGAGGCCTCCTCTACATAACAGGCCTTCAACAGAATCAATGTGACTCGTCTTGAGTCAGTCAGCTAGTGCAACAATCTTTGTGCGAAGGTCATGCAACAACTTCTATGCTTCGCTTACACTTGCAACAAATTCTTCTGTCATCTGTTGTACTTGTATTTGCTTCAGTCGCCTGTCTGGATGCATATGTTGCTTGCATGTGGGCCACCTTTCGCTTGATGGTGGTGGACACCCTGAATGCCTCATCAAGCCAAGGTTGGATCCATTCTTTAATTACTGTTGCTTTTTGATGAGTGACGTTAGCCTGTATCTTAAGAGCCTGAGCCTCCCTCATTTTGGCCAAATATCATGTAATATCAACCATCTGCGCGGTCCCCCTGACATTATCATAGGCTTGTTGTAGCTCCCTTGCCTCTGTTTCCAACCATTGTAAGGTTGGATCCTCCTGTAGGGATGTGAACATAAGAAGTGATTGATCCAACACATCAGAGCACTCTTGGATAGCACATGCTATTGTTTCTCGTCTGATTGAATGATGCCTCTTCGCTGTTCAGTGACCTCCAGTGGTGTAGAAGGCTGTGCTTTGAGTTTTAGCTTTGCAATTTGCAAGCTGAGAGCCAGCTGAATCCTCGCAACTTCCTACTTTGCTTTGCGGAACCCACTAGCTAGCTTATGGATTCTTATGCCAACAGGAAACTCGGCCGCAATCTCTAGCTCAACGGTACACGAACATTCTTCCCCTACAAGTTGCTCCAACTGCTGACTCTATGCGATCGCTTCATCCTGTTGGAGGCTCAACTATTCTATATTGATTCTCTATTTGCTGAGTACCTATTCCACGTGTCCTTCCCTGGCATGAAGCTCCATTGTTGCGCTGTCCTGGAGATGGTACAAGATTTCGTGCGGGAAGGTAGCCAAATTTACTCCAAGCCCCGTAATCTAGCCCACCACAGCTCTATCCGCCACATTTTCTGTTATCAATGCTCCTGCTAGGATCATGATAGTATTAGCCATTTAGGCCTTTAGCAACTACTCAGTGGCTGAGATACTCGTAACTCTATGAGTAGTGATGGTTCCTAGCTGCGAGGCCCATGCCCCAAGTTCTTGTATCTCCATGTGGGGCACCCCCACACAATCTGTTGCTCCAACATGGCCTCCTCGATTGCTTCCTAGGTGACTTCGAGAACTGTGTCCCCTATGTCACCTACGTCACCCTTGGTCACTGTCCCATTTAGATTCCTTGGCCTTCTTCCGCATCTTCATCCGTTCTATTGGCTGTTGCCATTTTAAGGGCGCACCCATGGTGGTTGGTGCCGTTCCTTCTATCCCTGTATCTATGGCCGGCTCTATGGGAACCTACGAACTACATTTTTCCTTTGTTGTTGTAGCCCCTTCAGGGGGTGTCTTACATGTAGAAGCCTGCGCTGCCTCATGGGCCGCCCATACTTCTGCAGCATGCTGTTCGTTCCTCTTTTGTTGTGTTACACACTTAGATTTAGCCTTCTGTTTTTGGATAGTGGTCTCATTGTGCCCCGCCGCGTCGGGTCCGCGCCACTCTGGTGGCCAGGTATCCAATACCACAAATACAACCTCATCAATGGCAATGAAGGGGAGTGCGGACCACGTCTGGTCTGGGTCATTACGTGCTCGAATGTATACATGGTGCATGTTTTCCTTAAACTCGGCGATGTTCTTCACACTGTCATATGTCTCATCGGACAGACGGGGTTGTTGTTTGATCCATTGTTGGACATTTTCTTCCATTAGTATCCAAAAAATCTTGATGCCCTGGATTCTTGCAGTGTCCCTCGTTGCCCAGAGTGATGCATATTTGGCAACTTCTGGCCAATCCTAGTCCAAGGAAGGGAAATGGATGTCTTTGGGTAGTTCACTTGTAAACAACATGATGGATAACAACAACCATACATAGTGGAATGTCTTACCCTCCTCTTGTACCTCCCTGCAGTTGGTCAGGATTTCATCACAGAAGAATCGCACCCAATTGAACCATTCCCCTTCTATGCACTGCTTCGCTAGCACAACGAATATCGCTGGGACCTCGTTGGCATGACATTTTCTCATCACTTTTCCTACCAGCAACTAGGTAGCAGCACGAACCCATTTTTTCGGAATACTATCAATAGCATACCCTTTTTTCTTCTTCTCCAAATTGTATTTACTTTTCAAGGTTTCCATCATCGTCACATCACCACTCATAGCAACTATTTCCATGGGGTCCCTACCTTCATAGGGAAGCTGCGTGATCTTGTGAATAAGTTCGATCATGATGGGAATGGGTTTGTCTATCCATAAGTATCCATCATGTACTAAACATAGTAATTGTTGGATGACCAATATTATGATGGGGGCCACTGAAAGTGTGGAAGAGACAAGAGACAGAGTAACCCAGCTTCCTCCACCTTTCGTAGCCACTTCTTCAGCTAAAGTGTCATAATAGTTCCCTCAATGCTTTGCCCCATTAGTTTGCTGGTTGGAAAATGGGGAAACGTATTGGTATCTGCAAGGTCCCAGTCTTCAAACTTCATAGTAGAGATGCGGCCGATCGTTGTTCCTTTGAGCGTCACCTCTTTAGGGAGGGACGAGGTGATGAGTTTGTTGTCAACGTCATCTAGATTTGTAGGGACCTTGGCCTTCCCTTTGCTTGGAGGAACATACTTGGGTCATCTTACTGGCTATATATCTTCTTCACCTTCTTCATCTGGTTCTATTTATTCAACATAGGTCAGAGGTCCCTCTTCCTCCTCATCGCTTTCAATAGCAATAGCTTTGTCCTTTTCTTCCATTGTGAGCTTGCTAAATCATGGGTTTCGTAGTGACATCCTTACTTGTCCTGGTATCTAGGGATCCTTCTTGGTCCGAGGTGTCCTGGGTGATTTAGGGGTGATTTTGTGGAACCTCCTTGGTGGGGGTTATCGACCTGAGTAATGATTCTCGCAATTTCTTTGGCAATTCCTGAAACCACGGGATTTCTTTCATCAATTTTCCATTCATCTTTCTCCTCTCAGTTTGAACCCATGGCATCCTATTCTTTGAATGATCAAGCTTTGTTGTGTACCCCTTCAATTGTTTGTTATATATGATTTCGAATTAAAATTTGGCCTTTTACCCCATACATGGCTCATTAATGCGGTCTTGGTGGTTAGCCCTATGCCTTAATTACCTACCACCAGCTCCTCGATGTCTTAAATGGGACACCTTATCATGAATAGTAACTACAACAGTCACCTTCCATCCTTCCCACGTGGCAGCGCAACCCTTGTTATGCGGGTGCGTGTTATGCTTTTGACTGGCCCTGCGCTCCACGGTCAAATCGCACAACTTTCTTGCAGCCTGTTTTCTAGTCCCGCACCCTCTTTCAATTGCATGGAGTGCTGAGACTGGGCCTCCTACAGATATTCAAGTGGTCGCACCTTTCGTGTGAGCCTTCCTTTTCCTTGCTAGCCCAGGTGATAGGCACCCTTCGCATACCTTCGAATTGAATAGCTTCTTGCGGTTTGTACTCCCTTGTTTAGTAGGGTGTAGTCGCAACCATGATAGTAGGGTCACGGCTTGTGCTAGGATTGTAGGAGGGTCATCCAGGTTCGGTTCCTTCCCTCGTGTGCTCGCACGGACTGTTTGTGTGTCTCTTATTTTTATTTTGTCAATTTATTCGTCCAGTCTTGCGCTTTTCCTTCTTAGCCTTGCCCCTCTTTCCTCTAGTTCGCTAAGTCTCAGGCTACTGTGCCGAATGGCTTCCTACAACTGCCAGATCCCTTCATCTAGGCCTGTTCATTTAAGTTGAATGACAGGGGTAGTGGTTGAGGAAATTCACTTTACTTCCCGTCTGACCGTGGATAGAGCTTATTTGGCACAACCTGCTCTATTTACAGCCTTATTGGCCTAGCTAACCCTTGTTACGCGCAGATTCAGTTGGTTCGATGGTTGTGCAACATACCACTATGTCTTCCATTGTAGATGGGTGGCCACCCTGCTTTGTCTTAGCTTCCCTGGTTGTATTCACCACGCACGTCCTCCAATCCGTACTCGGAACCGCCTTCTACCTCCGTGCTCATTCCTCCTCATCTTCCCTTGTGCACACCACCCTAGTGTGATTGCTACGGGTGGTGCCTCTTTTGTCGCCCTGTGTGGCTTCGGCCTTATGATTTGAAGTTCCACAAGGATTAACAAAATACTCCTCCTTTGTTGCACTGTTGTCTACTGGCTGTTGTCGTGCCTCGAGTGTCATGTGTCGTAGTGATCTAATCATCATGTTATAGTTGAGTGTTGTGACTTCATGCAATCGATTCTACCATCTTTCGATCTCCTCGTCTGAATTCGAGCTGCAGGAACTATCGTACTCCCGTGAGATTCTCCCATCCACTGTGGCATTCACCCGATCCTGGTCTTGGGTTGTTATCTGGTAGATGTAGTCCAGTTCATCGTCATTGTTCTCGTCGCGCACCAATTTGGTGTAGTGTGCTCCTTCAGCTTGGTCCAGTAGAACTATTACTAGGAGTGACTTTTTTTCGAATGTCATTTTCCGTCTTTTTAAGTTGATGACCCCATTCATGTTTGTGGCCCAATCTACTCCTAGCAATGCAGGGTATGGATTACTGTCATCAACAATTTATATTACCTCAAAGTTGGTCTGCGTACTTACGCCTTCAATGTCCACTATCACCCCCTGCAGTTGTCCCATTGGTAATATCTTTTGTTGGTTGGCCATCCTCAATTGAATAGGAGACCACTACAGTTCAGCCCTACCCATGCGTTCCCACGTACCCTAAATCCAGAATGACCTGGTCCATCTCGTACTCACCGATTTGCTCCGTCATTCGCATCTCCCGTCCGGTGCGCAAAGCATGTCTTCCAAGTTTCCAGACTACGTGCAGCTCCCATGAGCTTGCGCACTTAGTGATCAGCTCTTACAGTCCTTTAACGGCTCTATTGTCGTGCAACAACTTCATACATGTCTCTAAAAATGTGGTAAGCATAGAGGGATCCATTCCCGGCTAAATTGGGTCCCATCTACCTGGAGTAGAGACTTTCGTGAAGCTCTTTTGAGCTTTCTTCGACATCTTCTTCACCGATTCCATCTCAAAGTCAGGTTCCCTTGTAGGGGCATCGCGACCCTTTTCATCTTCTACGGGTTGTTTCTGCACATCTCCCCCTGTAGATGTGTCGCTCCTTAGTACCATGTTTATGCTAAGGTCCTCTTTGCACAGTTCCAACTTCATCATTTGGACATTTTGAGTTGGAGTGGGCTATAATACCCCCTTTTCATGCATCTAGGCAATTAGCGTCAGACAATGTACCATTTCATGGTCAAACTGCTCACAGTATGGACACGATATTCACGTAGGGTTCATATAGTTGCGAGCGTAATGCCCTAGCCCACCACAATTATAATAGATCAGTTGTCCGCAGCCCCATCTAGGCCCTATTCCTCTTCCTTGTCTACTTCCTTGGAATCCTGCAGGGGGCCTTGCGGTTGCATTGAAACCCCGCGCCTCAGTTTGCATTCGATAGGCTGGGGTCCTCTCCATCATTAGCTCTTAGCTTTAACAACTTCATTCGTTGTGACCTACTAACCTACAGAAGTTGCAATATAGCTGCTTCGGACTCTGCGTATACTTCTACAATAGGTGGCAGTTGTCTGTTATGTGATTTCCTCCTACTTGAAAAATCGCGCACCATAGGGCAGGTGCTACACTTGGTCCTGTTTGTACTTCTAGCCTTAATGGTATCAACCCCCCTCTCACCAGATAATTTGCGAATAGGGGGTAGTGGTCTTTGTCATAACCTTGACCTTTGCATTTTATGCATCCTACTTCTGTATGTGCCTCTGGTTGGGGCGCCCTTTCTTGCTTCAAGCTGTGCATTTCTAAACATAGGTTTTGTAGTTGCGCATGGATTTGCTGAAATCCCAACCCCAGATCCTGTATTGGAGTTTCATGCAACCTCATCGCTGTCTCTAATGCTTCATCTTGGGTTGAGATCTTTTGTTGTGATAGCGCCATCCTTAGATGTGGTGTCAATGACACCACAAACCATGCGCAGTGCTACGTGTCCGTCAATGTCATGTTTGCCTCACAGATTGTACTTTTCAATCTCTGATCTAGATCCCACAAAGTTTCACCAGGAATCATTGCAATCTTGTTAAAATTGGCAACTAGGGCCAAACTTCGTGTGGGTCATCTTATTCATGGCTGATAATATTTTTATTAGATTCCTCTCATTGAAAGGTTTAGGATTGATCTAAAGGTCATCTGATTCTGATAAGTGTTTATGGAGATATGAATTTATTTTGATTATGGAATTATTATCAAGCCGACCTACACACATGTAGGCTTAGAAGCCCAACAGTCGCATCTATTCAAACATCAACAATTGTTTATAAATATAGGAGGAATTTTCCTCATTTGCATTCGCTCATCTCATCACATCTCTCTCTCTGTTCTGCGCAGAGAAGAGGCTCTTCTCTACTACGTAGAAAAGAGTCTCTCTCTCACACATGTGGAAGGAAGCTGTTGAAACTGAAGCTGCAACTGCAGATACAAAATTTGACCAGCATGGACCATCAAACCTCCTCTTCTAAACTACATTGTAGGTTCATCTAGACCTTCTCTAAAGGCCACAAGTTTTGGTGGTGGAATCAAGCCGATCCGACGATCGGTTTGCGAGATATCCATTTCCCTAGTTTGAAGGAAGCTGCTGAAACTGAAGCTACAACTACAGATCAAAAATTTGAGCAGTGTGGACCATCAAATGTCCTCTTCTAAACTGCAATGTAGTTTCATCTGGACCTCCTCTGAAGGTTGCAACTTTTGGTGGTGGAATCAAGCCGATCCAACGGTCGGTTTGCGAGATATTTACTGCCCTAGTTTTGATGATGAAGTCGCTAATGTTGATGTTGTTGATCTAGGGTTTGTTACTGCTGATATAAATCAGATTTCTTGTACTATTTCGCTCTGCTGAATTATTGAAGATAAAAGAATATTTGATCAAATGGTTTCCCCACACATTATGGGGTTTGTCCCTTGCTAGCCGCCACATCTTGTGTCTCTTGTCTTGGCTTGTTTTCTATTGATCGTTTAGTGTTCTATATGCACTTTACTTATGCTCATGTGATTGCTAATCTATGAATAATAATAAGAAAGAAAAGTAAACTATTATAAGCATAAAACATACCATAACTTAACATATCTCCTTGAACCCAATGATTGTTTGCGTTCTTGATTTTGGTCGGCTAAATTCTTTATTCAACACGTCCTAAATCACCACTATTCCCACATTCGGGTGATCACTAGAGTACTTTATATACCACGTCAATGCGCGGTCCTGCAGCATGCTCACCAAAGAAGCCTTTTTGATGTTCTCATCTGTTACACCTTGGGCTTCTCATACAACCTTTACCACGAACCAGAACTAGTTTGGTTCCTCATTTCCTATGCCTCTAAGTACCGGCAACTTGATTGCACCTACCATCCCTACCCTCAGTGGTGGTGGAGGTGGGGTAGGTGAAGATGGGTTAGATGTAGGTGAAGTAGGTGATGGTGTGGATGACAGTGGTATTGGTGGAAAGTGCTACTTTATCAATCAGACTATGCTTCTCAGAGATAACCCTGCAAGCGTCTCCTTGCTTTCTCACGAGAATGAAATTAGAGGACTATTTTATAATCCTTCGGTCCCTCAGTAGCCTCTTCTGCTCCTCGTTACCCCAGACATTAATGGATGCACATAACCTGTTTTTCACATGGTAGCCTTTTAATCCAAGTATTCAACGATTTGATGTATGCCCTTGGAGAAAGCACCTTTCTCCTCATTGTAACTCATAGTTGTGTCTATTGCAAACTCGGTTATAAACCCTCCTATAACTCGATCCAACCAATGATCTACTGCTCCTGCGATTTTGTCTTTAGATGCTTCTAGAATACGCACCAACTTTGGAGTCCACGCGATGGGCTGATCTAGTCTGCACCTTCCTTGACTGTCAGCTAGCCTCGTGATCCACTCATACGATGTGAAGAAAATCTCATGGATTTTTGTGTATATGTAGCTATCCAGCCACCTTTCCTTAGATATCCATGGGTTTCTGTTTTCTTGTACCATGAATTCATGAAGCTTCTGATCCAACCAATCTTCAAGTTCTTTCTTTGTAGGGTTCCAGTGTTCCGACATCAAACATCCCTTAGGTAGATCCTGGTCCCGGAAATAGAACCATTTGTTGGCTTATTGGGCCTTGACCCAGGTTCGAAAGAGTTATTAGCCAAAGAAATCCCACAACTACTGACCCTTTCGGCAACAGCCTGCGGAGCATGGACTGAGGCCTCACTCAAGGTAGCAGGAGAGGGTGTTGGAACTAAGTTTCTGCACCCTTGGGATGTCTTGATGTGGTTTGGAGGGGTCACAAATTGTTCTGTTGATTCGAATGGAAAATGGCATCAACCCATGGTATTCATCCACCCATGTAATTTACCCATGGTATTGTAAGTGGCATCCACCCATGGTATTTATCCACACATGGTATTGTAAGTGACATCCACCCATGGTATTCATTCACCCATGGTATTTTCCCATGGTATTGTGACATCCACCCATGGAATTGACTCGTGGTATTGTGACATCCACCCATGGTATTCTTTCACCCATGGAATTGACCCGTGGTATTGTGACATCCACCCATGGTATTCATTCACCCATGGAATTAACCCATGGTATTATAACCGAAAAATAATTTTATGGATTTGTTAAAATGGAGAACAACTGTAAAAGCTACATTGTGGCAGACAAACTATCCTATTACAAAATGTGACTTGTTACTTATATTATTTTTCAATTACAATACCATGGGTCAATTCCATGGGTGGATGTCACAATACCATGGGTCAATTCCATGAGTGAATGAATACGATGGGTAGATGTCACAATACCACGAGTCAATTCCATGGGTGAATGAATACCATGGGTGGATGTCACAATACCATGGGCAAATACCATGGGTGAATGAATATTATGGGTGGATGTCACTTACAATATCATGCGTGGATAAATACCATGGGTGGATTCCACTTACAATACCATGGGTAAATCCCATGGGTAGATGAATAATATGGGTGGATGAATACCATGGGTTGATGCCATTTTCCATTCGGATCATCTGTGGCCCTGCACCACTCTGTGCTATTACCAGGCTTACGCATAGATCCGTGTAGGTGTATGTTCTTATTAATGAGATTATTACATATCTGATCTTCTTGTTGTAGTCTTTAAGAAAACATTTAAAAATAAAACCTAGTGCGTAATCATAAAAATATATAAACCCATATAAGAGGTGCATAAGCCAGAACACAATAGATCCACGATACTTCAAAAACCACTTATCTTTATTAAAATCTCTGTTAATACAACCAAATCTATCCTACACACTCAGCTCCAGGGATATGTGCACATAGCTGCGGACTCTATCGGGCCTCCGTGCACACAACTGCAGAGCCTCTATCTATCTACCAACACCCTTGACTTGGACTTACAAACGCAAATAATATTGTCTTCACAAACCCATAATACCAAGATCCAAGACAAAAGACTTCTCAAAAACTGACTTCTAGCCATAGAGCCTTGCTCTATTTATACATTCCCATGGTCCATGGACCATGGGTAGGCTGACTCACTTCCTATTATTTTTCATTATCTTTGGGTGGACAACCCTTTGACTTCACTCATTACAATTCGCGCTCTGCGCACTTCGTGGAGTCTTTACTATAATTGTTTCCCAAAATTGTGGACTTAGGGTCCCAAAAGCGTTATGTGGGGCCTCCGCTACCTAACAACAATCCGTCCTAATTAGCTTGTGTAAGTCCCTAAAGGTTTGGCCACTAAAGATACCTCAGATCATAGACACCACCAGGGGGAACATAGTTGTAGATAGCATGTTGTGTGGGTAGCATACCTGAGTCCCTGACTTAGCTCCAAAATCCCCGAAGGGATCCCCAATACACAAAATACCCAAAGGAGTTGTAAGAGAAAGTGGGCTACCTTCACTTACAGTCTGATGTTGTCTCATATTTTGCTCTACTTTTACTGGAGTGGTCCCAATAGTATGAGTGCAGAAGGAATTTTTCTCTCTTTTAATGAGACTAGTTTGGTTTTTGACCTTGGGCAGTTTACTCACATTGCTTAGCCCAAGATCCTAGCGTGCACTAATGTTTGTTTTCTCAATAAAGAGCTACTGATTTATTTTAGGTAAATTTTATGTGTATTTGATTATTGTCTTTGATAGGGGAGTTGACGTATGAAATTTCATGAGACTATTGACTCAATAAATCATGCACAAGACAATGCTTTAAAAAAATTTCAATTCAATGAAAACAAGCTGTATTCAACAGGTGAGATTTTTTCACATATTCATATTCTTTCCTTGCATCTTAGTTATTTAACACATGCATAACCAAAAGACTTCTTTCCAATGTTTCTTAACAACTACTTGAAACCAAAATAGAGTAGCTTTTAACCAGCTAAACAGAAGGATGAATAAAAAATGTGGGTTTTTCTTTCGTAAAAAATGATTTTAAGAAAGAAAAACAAAACTTGTTTCCCAAAAAAACTTTTTAGGACACCAATTTTGCTAGCAAAATGCAGTTATAAATCTTATTTCAGTCCATGAGAAGGCTTCCTATCCCTTTTGGCTTATAGACACAGCTAAAATCAAGTGCTTTATAATGATCTATGTAATTTTCTAACCTATGTTAGTGTGGGAAATCAGTAAAAAATAGGGCTTTCTAGATCAGATTCAGAGATGAATGCATGTAGGAAAGATGTAGCAAGATATTTGGTGGGTGAGAAAGGGATTTCAGAAGTATAGGGAGGTATTAGAAGGAGGAGAAAATCGAGAATTATCTAGGCAAACCAGGAACTAGATGTATAGTCCCCAGTGGAGTCACCAATTCTGCTATGAGGTAAAATGCATGATGTATGGAGAATGAAAATACCCTCAAAGGTCTTCTTGGGACCTTCGACAGACTGTAAGATTATCTGCAACCATCACAAAGTTACATGCATGTTCATAAACAATAACTAACTATCAAAGTATGAGAAGGAGATTACCTCAAGCCTCCATGTAGATTTGCTAGAGAGCACAAATGCAACTAGGTGGAAGTCCCCTGAGCCAGCTCTAGATCAAGTCCTACACATAGAAGAGACAAGCATAATCACAACATACAATGCTGATAACTAATACATGAATACTTAAAAGAACATCTATTTACATATAACTAAGCTACTCATGCAAATAGGTATTGGACAAACAACTTAATGAATAATAGTACCAACACGATGGAGTAGACAGTACAACTGTAGTTCTATATTAATATTGGAAGAGTGATTACAACCATCTATTGTATCAACCTTCCTTCACTCCTTCAGCTTCTCTCTCTCTCCCTTCTTGCCAACTTCTTATGATATGAGACAATGTTCAATAGTCAAGTATGTTATCCTTTCAAATGCTTTGACCCCTTTCAACATAGCCCTAAATTTGCTTATGTAGAAATTGAGTTAGGGTTGCCCATTTCCTCCTTGAGTTGCCTAGGGCAAAAGCAATGAAATTTCCATGCTTTTCAACTCTTTCCCTTTTGCCTCCTTTCAGATTAGAAATCCTCCAAAATAGGTCGATTTTGGATGTTTCCTTACTTTTCTAGAGTAATTTTGGGAACAAATATCTAGATATTTATGAGTCAATTCATTTCTTTGACCCTTAGAACTTCACCAAGTTTCACTAACGTTGTCCCCTTACTAGCAACTTGAGGTAGTAGGGTCACTAATGCACCCTTAGGCTTGCAAACAAGCTTTATAAAGTAGGTTGTTAATGCACAGCTAGTGTTAGTGTGGAATCAAGGCCTGTGATTGTGGTCTTTGCTTTAGCTATCATGTCTTTCCCCTCTTAGTTGACAAGGAGGTAAATTTGTTGTATAACATTTTGCAAGGAAAAAGGTTGAGTAGACTGTTGAAAAAACTTTGTTTGTGGCTGCAAAGGCTGCTACGACTATGGAAAAGGTTGCCCCTACTACTATAACAGTTTCCCTTACTGCTATAAATCTTATCCTTGCTGCTGCAAAGATTTCCCTTTTTGTTGAAAAGGTTTCCCATACTACTACAAAGGTTGTCCTTCTTGCTACAAGGGTAGTTGGACAGTTCCTTGGGATACACGCTATAAATCTTATCCTTGCTGCTGCAAAGATTTCCCTTTTTGTTGAAAAGGTTTCCCATACTACTACAAAGGTTGTCCTTCTTGCTACAAGGGTAGTTGGACAGTTCCTTGGGATACACCCTGAGGGTATTGATAATTCCTGAATTGAATCTTACCATACCCACCAGGAATATCAGATTGACTAGGCTACACATAAGATCCTGCTTGAGGAATGCAAGATGGATTAATCAAGGCTTGCAAACCATATGGGACATAAGCCTGTTGGAGTGGAATCTGAGCCATATAAGGCTACTGATACAGGATGTTACTAAAATCAGATGGAACAATAGGGTTAGGAATACTACCATAATAAGGTTGATTAACTCCAACCATGTAAGTTTGTAATGCACTCAAATTGGTTTCACCTAACATAAGAGGAGTATTCAGATCTTTCCCCCAGGCGGTGGTATTTTTTCCACTTGATGGAGGGGTATAAGAACTAACCAAAACCCGACTTAAAACAGTCATTTGTACTGTAAGGGTTGGTTGAAATGATGAAACAAGTTGTGATGGAATAGTAGGTTGAACAGGAACTGAGATGACATTAGTTTGTACATAAGTTTGAGAGGGCACATTCAGAATGAACAGACTCGATGTAGACATAGAATTTGAAGACCAAATGGGATTTTGATACAATGACAAAGCACTAGGAGTACTCAAAACTAACTGAGCTAAGGTGTTTAACCATGTGGCAACATGGATCCTCTAGTTTTAGGAAATGTGAGAGACGATACTCTTCCTGTGTAAGGAAAGCCTTTTGGAGGAAATTCATATCCTTTCTCATCATCGACGTGAGGAGTATGGGTAGTAGAAACTTCTGAATGACTTGAAGAAGAGGTTGGGATTTCACCTTCTAACTCCATAGATGGAAACAACTTGTGACAAGGAACCCTTTATGTATGAGGAGATAACTCCAAAGGAATACTAGGCCGATCGTAAGGACTATAAGGACACGGAGAAGATATCACAACAGAATCAAATAACAAGTTCGATGAAAAACAACAAGCCTCTACGGACTCTCAGGAGTCTTTGGACTCTCAAGGGTCCGAATAGGATTATCAAGGGTATTAGGATCAAATTATTGAGGTGACCAGGAATCCAATAGAGGTGGATGAGAAGACATAGGTTGGATACTCGGTTTAATCCCAAGTTCAAAACCTTGATCTTCAAGTGATTGAGGAAGCTCTAGATGAACTCCTTGGGAGCACCATTCAGTATCAGACAATGAAGGGGAACTATGACATGAACTCAATGGTTCAGCCATGATGACTTCCTCTCAAAAGAAAAAAATGAAAGGAGATTCATTTAGGGCTTTTTAACGATCTTGAAATTGATAGGGAATTACTCAATATTGGTCCAAGAAGCAACTGCTTGGGTTAGACATGTTTATCATGGGTAGTTATTTTTAGAAACAAAAACTTTTCCTTTTCATATTTTAAGAGTCAAGAAAAGGACAAAAAGGTGACTTTAGTTGCTTTCAATGATTTAGCAAGCTTGAAAGGACAAGTTGCTCGATGAGATTTTCAAATTTAAAGAGTAAAAGAAGATCAAAATGACTACTCAGGTGAATCTAGGTAAAAGGAGTACCAAGTAACTGTGAAGTACAATATACACCTCAACAAATAAATTTACCAAGCACTTGAGTATGTGCAGGCAATCTCCCTGAATGTTGTGTTCAGTGTATTTTCATGTTTACAGGGCGGCAAACTCAGTTTCCTATGGATAAATGTTTGCAACCTCTTGGGGTATCCCTTTATATAGGTAACAATAGAGGAAGCAAGTCTATGCTAGCATTGTCTAATGTTGAAGCGAATGACAACTGCTAAGTTTTATAGACGTCAGAACACGTCTCTAGCCTAGACCACTAAATATGGATGTTAATGTTTCAATTTCTCCTTAGATTAATTGATAGATTTTAAATTTTATCTTTGAAATTATGTTTCGATTTCAAGGCCTTAATGAGGTTACCTATTCCTAAAATGCAACTAGATGATGAAATGAAATCCTTCAATTCGATGAAAGTTATCTATATAGGGAGCAATATCACTCAAATTGTGCATCAAACCAAATGCAAAAGTGCATCCATGACAATCTTCAAATGCTAAACGCAAAGTATGAAATCTAATCGTTCATATGATAACCAAATGCAATGCCAAAACAAACCTTAAAGAAAAACTACCTTAAGATATAGTGATTACTTTTCTCTTTTTCACTTAAATGCAATCAATGTATCTAGTGCAAAAGTAAAAGAGAATGCAAGCAAGCCAAAAGTAAAATAGAATGCAAGCAAGCCAACAAATATGAAAATCTCTTTCACATTAATGATTCGAATGCAACCCAAAATGATTCAAAAACTATGAAAAGATAAATGATTTCACTTTCACTTTTCACACAAAACTCAAAGCAACACTTCCTTTTGATTCAAATGAGACAATCAATTTGTAATGTATTGTTTGTTAACTAGAGCTTAAGCAACTTTCTCAGTATCTACTAATGAAAACAAATTAAGACACAAGAACCAAAAGTGATCTGCAAAAGATGTCTGAACACACAAAAGACTCGTTAACACAGGTAATTGATCTTTGCTGAGAAGACCAACGAGTGGATGAAGGATGACCTAGAAGACCTAGAAAACCTAAAAGGCTAATCAACCTTCAAGCATACTAAAACCAATTATTAAAAGATGATTGCAATTAGACAATAACAAAGTCAACTAATAAATCATACTGGTAAATCACTGGGAGAAGGAAAAAAGAACTGAAAACAAGAAGAGAAACCCTAAATTTATGAAACTTCTACAATCATCGAACCTATTAATAGAAAAGCACTGATCATCACTATTCTATTCCACAAACCCGCAATATCATTGCGACTGTTAGGGCTAAAAACTCGATGGGTGAGAAAAGCAAAGGAAAAACACAATATCTTCAATAACAACTCAAATCAACAACCTTCAAGCATCTACTAGAAAGTGAGTTTGACTATAGACAAGCAATGAAGTCTAAAAATGAATGGTTGATCAAACTCATCAAAAGACAAGGTGAAGTAACATAAGGAAAGGATCATAGGATCCCCAGTGGAGTCACCATTTTGTTGACAAGGTTAATCCTCTCTACGGATAGAGATGATACCTCTAGCCCAATGAGTGGATCTAGCAACTGAAGTGACAATCAACTAGACATCTTCCTAGGTTATAATTGAAAAGTAGAACAAAAGGGATTACCTACCTCGTTCTCATGTTATTCTGATTTCCTTTGTTGAGGGCGTCGAACTGCTTGTGTCACAGACTTGTTCCTACTTCTCTCAGTGTTTATGTACCTGCACAAGTAATCAAGAGACAACAAAGCATGCCAAAACCAATAGAAAATCCAATAACAACCTACTTAACTGATCAAGGAATGTCAAGCTAAATAATACATGAACATATATATTTTGGGAATATGAACCAAAAGTTGTATATTATTAGGAAATAAAGGGAAGCCTACAACCAAAGCCTTGATTTTGGAAGGCTCTCCTTGAGTGGTAATCCAAGTTCAAGCCAAAAACTTTCCAAGCACTCCTTCCCTAAGTCTAACGAATAGCCTCTAGGCACAAGCTTAGCATAAGGGTTAAAACAGACATAGACCAACCATTTTGGAATGGTAGAGGAGGAATTTATAGGTTGGGAGAGGGAGTTAGGACTTCTCCAAAGATAGGATTAGGCCCACATCTCAAGGATGTAGCTCATATGGATAAGACAAAGAGGTCAAGTTGGGAGGATTTGACCTCATCTATGTGAAACAACCTCCAGCTCGACACTCTAGAAGCTTCTAGATCATGAAGCTTCTCATCCTCTTTGGGAAAATTACTTTTTATGGATCATCACCAGTATGCAAGGGAATAGAGCGATGCCATCACTAGCTAAGTACAGTGTAACAGGAAACCATCACAGTTTTAAGCCTCATAAGAGTGATGATCCTTATTTTAGGGTTTTAAGAGATATTTTTCAGGGAAAGCTCAAGACATATTTCAAACAAAGTTTTAGGAGGGATTTGAGCCATATACATGGATGAGTATATTGTATAATGGTCATGTTTCAGGCACTTTGGGGTATGTCATAGGATAGTGTAGGAGGCGTGAAAAAATATTGTGTAACAGATGCTCCCTAAAGCATGAAGGCAGAACAAGGAATCATGGATGAGATGCTTTACGAGCTCTTGCAAGGACGAGGACACACATTGTAAGGATACCTACAAATCAAGGATGCATATACATATACATATCTGAGATCAAGACTTGAATCCATGACATGGACACAACCATCCGGATGATAAAGGCTATTTGAAAATATCCATGGTATGGATGCAACCATCTAGATAACAAGGATCGTCATCAATATAAAATCCCACTATATGGTCAAAACCATCCGTATAGCATAAACATGCATACAATCATGAATGACATATAACTCCATGAAACCTGAGTCATAATAGACAAGGCTCAGGGTCTTGCACTCCATCTCGACCCGATCAACGTACGAATTCTAAAATGCAAATAAATGTCTTGAAGTTGATGATGCTAAAAAACCACCTGATTACTGACCAATGATGTGGCCCGTTAACAGGTACGAGAGAAACCACCAATAATGATAATGGCTCTGAAGGTAAAATAATACAATCTGTGAATGTGATAATGACGCTAAAGTCGAAAACTTGTGGAATCACCCGATTGAAAGCTAATGATGAAGAATTGCCATCGGATACGAAGAACTAGTCATTAGGGCATGCCAACTCTAAGGTACTAAAAGGGAGTTTCTAAGTCATCTTCCTGGATATTGAGCTGAAGTCAATAAGAAGTCGACAGGAAGTCTACAATTTCCTAGGCTGAGGAGGAGATAGAAAGAGGTAACCTTGAGCCACTTTCAGCTCAGTAGCTCGCCCTACTAAACCAAAGAGGCATATATCAATATTTATCAATTAATAGCTTTAAAGAACAAATTTTTTAGGCTAGATATGAATGTTTGTTTGTGTATTTGTGAATTTAGGATTTTAAGGTTTGTTGGACTAGGGTTTAGAGCAAGTGATTAGCTCTAGGATTTAGGAATGCAAAAACAAACATAGAAAGGAGCTAGGTATCATTAGGCTTTGGTACATTTGAAATGTTGTCAATGTAGTATATATTAGAGAGTTTTGAAGAGACTAATGAGCATATGTAAGTATGAATTCATTAGCTTTAGAAGAAATAAACACAACTATGAACTCCACATAAACAGAGCTTGAAATCAAGAATCTTGTCTATATAAATGCAAGGTAATTCATAGAAAGAAGACAAAGCATGTGAATAAATATGATTTATCCATTAGAAACTGATAGAAAGATTAAACAAACACCATAAACTCACAGAACTAGAGTTCCTGAAAAATAGTTGCAACTGCTCTTGTATTAGCTGAAAAGATCATAACATACAAGCCTCCTCCACAAAAGTCGAGCCCTTCTCTCTGAATAAGAAATAGTACATATAGACTCAATTATACCACTTCCCCATCTTCAAGAGTCTAATTCCTTGGTGGTGGAATTGATTGCAAGATTCTCTCAAACAACAGGTGAGAGTGAGAAGGTCAAATACAAACACTGCTTGTAGACTTTTTTTTGGACTATACTTCCTCAATGAGGCCTATTAAACATAAAAAGAAAGCCTATCATGATAATTTATTCATTCCTACATCATCTAACTTTGAACCAAGTTCAATTACATTAATATTTTTCACTTTGACCAAGTCAAATAGAAAACTAGGAAATTTACATAGTGAAATTTAAAATAAAAAACATAGTAATTTGCAGAAGCACAGTGCCAACTTTGAGCCCACTTTAAGGTGTCTTCCAGAGGTCTCAATGAATATGTGAAAGAACGGTCAAATATATTTTCGAGTCTAGTTTCCAAAACACCTTGAATTTTTGAAATTGACTAATGGGAATTTCTTCCCAAATCCAATCTCCCATGGTCACTCCAAAAGCGCAGCGCCTATCAAAAAGAGGTTCAGAAAGCTGATTTTTGGCCACTTTTTCCCCTTTTTCTCTAAATTTAGGCCACCTCTAGAAAATATGAAGAAATGGGTTTTGAGAGGATGCTAAGGGATTTCCAAAAATGCAAGCCATTCTTGACTTGAGTGCCTGAGCAAAAAGGACTAGCTAAATTTTTGCATAAGGCACTAAAATTTCCAAAAAACGAAACATAAATTGGTTAAGAGCTATGAAATGAGGCATATTAAGCCCTCATAGATGCTATAGTAAGCATCTCTAAGTTTCCTTTATCATTTTGGTTCTTTAGAGCTTTTTTGAGCTTGTTTTCACACTACTTGACCTTGACATTGCAAATCATGTTCTGAGCGTGGTAATGATATTCCATGTGCCTTAGTAGTTGATTGTATATATTAGCCTTTTCTAGAAGCTTCTCCAAATGGTCAAAATTTTCTAACCAGTACTCTTTGTCTTGATTGACTTCTAAGGCAATTCTGTCTTCTAGCTCTAATTCCTCATCCAGTAAGATGTGTTTTTCTTCTTCCTTCAATGCCTCTTTAGGACCTTTGGTTCTTGGCCTCTTTCTCTTACCTTTTCCTTTTGTTCCTTTAGGCTCATTAATATCCATGACTACTTTGCCCTTGCTTGCTTGTTGCAATAGTTTATTTTGCTCCTTTTCCATGATCAATTGTTTTGCCTTCAGTTGACTATTTTCTTGTTCTAGGAATGAAATGATAAACCTTGCCCTTGCCATGTTATCCATGAGTTTTCTGATCTTATAATCCTTCTCTTTAATGATCTACTGCATGTTTAAAGGCTCATTTTCTTCTTCTAAGTCAACCAACTCAAACTCATGCTCAACAAAGTCCTTATCCTACACTGGTGGTCCCTGTTTTGCTGATGTAGAAGGCTTGGCCCCTTTCTCACCATGAGAAGCAAACACAAGCCTCTTTCCTCTTTTGTACATCCTAATCACCTCAGGTTTAGGTGCTTTAGGCATTTCCACTAATTTTCTTGAAGACCCAATTTCCATTTGTTGTGTTGGCATGTTAGAAGGCTAAGCTGCCACATTGGATACATGCCATTTCAAAGTTGTCTCCAAGAAAGATTCCCATGTCATGTTATTTTCTACAAGTTGATGAAGCACTACAGTCTTGATCAGACTATGATGAAAGAGACTATGATATTGTTCTTTTCTCTTCACTTGTACCTTCTCTAACATCTTGGAAAGTGTTACAGGTCTATTTGGGCACATCACTCCTGATAATTAGATCAGTGTAAACAGGGTCAATCAAACCCTAATTCAGTTGCTACATTCCTTAGACATGCCACCTCATTGAGTGCTTTCATCCATGAGAGTTTCCTGACTTCAAACCCTACTGAAGTTCTTCCTTGGGTCACTAGAGAACCCCTGGTCAGGGGTAAGTGCTCTACAGAGCAGGTAGCCCCATTCAAGGCTATCTTGCAGAGCACCTAAGCCCACTCAAACCTACGCTGGGTGAGAATCCTCAAAATGTTCATTGGATACTAAGTATATTCCTCCTTTCTAGAGCCTTCTAGAAGGAACCTAGCTCCTATCTTATCAAGATGAGCTTGACTTAGGATAGCCTTGGATCATATAATCCTCTATCATCTCATTCCTTTGAACATGGAAACTTATCATCCAATTATGGAAAACCATTCATTGCTATATTAATGACAAAACCACTTGCATTCATCTATAAATTGGCTTCCCATCATAGAGCCACAGAGCTTGGATATTATAGAGAAATATTGTTGGTTTAAAGACTTGAAATCATTGTCAAAGTAATTTTATGATGTTGGATTGATGTTTCTATTGGTGTGATGAGGGCTTGGACTAAGCTGGATGAGTAACACGAGATTGAACTGCATTGGGTGTAACTTCTCCTTCTATCAATCAATAAAGTTGTTTGCTCATTTTCCAATACTTTCGTCTATATCTATAATGAATGTATGTTCAAATGTCATAGATTCAATTTTTTTACAATAAATAGATCATATGATTTGATTGTTGTCATCTTCTATTTATGTTGGCAGGTACCAATTGAGTGAATTCAGTTTGAGCGGGAGTGACAAGAGCAACTCAAAGGAGATCAAAGGACGCAAAGGAACACAAGTAGATTCTTTTATCTTATCTGTTTATTGTAGGAAAAGGCTAAACATTTTTACTTCAGTTGTTCTAAGTGTAGCTACCCACTTAGGGAAGATATACTTATTCGTAGGTATAAATTTTGTATAAAAAAAGGCTCCTGCATAGGTAGTTTCACATGTTTAGAGGTTTCTGAGCTGTAAAGTGCATTAGAAGCTAGATATGATAGGCATATAGTTTAGAGAACCTTCCTTCGCATGTGAAGAATTTCATGATAACTTTCATCAATGGAGCATACTTCTCCAATAGGTACTTGAAAGGCATGATATGAGTATGGGTTTCCCTGTATAATGTTTTCAAGAAAGTACAAGATCTAGGTTCATCCCCTTGAACCAGTACTCACCATGATCTAGTATCCCTATAGCAAGTGAAATAGAATCCAATAAAAATGTGAACTCGACACCAGAAATAATGGCACTTTCACATTTCAAATGAGTAGCAACCCAATCTATCAACTATTCATGGAAACCCACTTCTGACACCCTTTTGAAAAAATCTAGACAATTCACATCTTCAAAGCACTGTCTGATGAAGGGTGGTGCATTGATCTCATTCCAGTTGGATGGTTCATATTTGAGAATTTTTCCTCCCTTGTGTTGTTTCTTCCTTTCTAGTGAAGAGTCTCCTTCCATGATGACAAAAATCCTAGCAGCAGGAAAATGAGAAAAAACAGTGAGGGATGAGTGAAAATGAATTGATGGGTAGGTGGAGTGGAAAAAATGGAAAGGGAAATTTGTAGGAGGTGGATATGAACTATGAACAACTTATGAAGATGAAAAGAGGTGAAATGAAGGAATGATGTATTTGTGAAAAAGTAAAAATTGGGTTTCTAGGAAAACTATCCAAATCCCATAGGAATGAGCTAGGGCTTCATTTTTGGTGGAGTAATTTAGTGTTTTGTAGTTGGTTCAGTGGTTCATGAAGTATATTAAAAATGTGTAGAGGTGTAGGATGAGGTTTCACATGTTTAAACTTAAGAAAACTGGATGACCATCATCAACCTTAGCATCATTTCATGACAAAATCACTAGAAACCCTAATGAGGAAATCTTTAGCATTGAATTGATCTTGCAAAATAAAATTTAGATTAAGATGATGTACTTACTTGTAGATAAGTCTAGGTTTGCAAGAAAAATAATTTTCAAGCTTAAAATTCTGATTTGGGTGAGTTTTGGGTGATTTTGAGCTACTCTGGCACAAGAGAAATGCAGTCTTTGGAAGTGCAACGCAGTGTCCAGAAACACAACGTTGGTCTCAGAAGCGCAGTGTAGTCTCTGGAAGCACAACGCCTGGAGCGTTTTTGCTAATTTTTCCTAAAAACCCGAGTTTTTCTCACCAATGGGAGGGAGAGCTTGATGCACAAGGAAGAATAAGAGGAAAATAAAATGATTTTGGGGCTTTTTGGTTTATATAGGCAAGTTATTTTCCTCTTTGAAAAGAAATGGGTCCCACAAACCTTTTGAAAAACTGACGTTTCACCTTTAAATCTGAGTCATTGTAGAAAGTTGAAACTTGGGCTGTATTTCACTTTTTGAACACTAAAACGTCTTCTCCTAGAGCCTTTCAAACTGAAATCATGATGAAATTGTGAAAACTCAACAAGTTAATGTCAAAGAGCTACTTTTCATGCTTTATTCAATGTTGGATTTACACATGATAATGATGGACTTTGAAAACCCTAATGACCTAATGAAAAAAACCCTGAAACTGAATGGAATGATGATGATGACTGATATAAGGAAAACTTGATTTTATTATGACACCATCTGAATGAGATTGGTGACTAGCATATGTGACTTTCCCAAAAGACTAAACTCATACCTAGACCAACTAGACACTAACCAAATTTTACCCTGTAAACCTATTGACATGGTAAAAAATTTATTTTGAGACCCATTGACAGACTTGGTAAAAGTATATTTGATCACTGGTGACAAGAAAACAAGACTGACACTACATTAGCTCCAGTTGGGGATGAAAGCTCCTTGGAGGTGTCAAAAAACACCGTAGACCAAGTAGCCTTATTCATTGGGCAATGGAGTCAACTTGCAGAAAACCAAACTTTGACTCAAAAACTGTTTAACTTTTTGACTTGACAGGACAACAAAAGTAAAGTAAAAACAATAGCTAAACAAAGAAGCCTTAGGGCCTTCTCTTCAGGCTTCAAACTCCTATGCTAGCCACTTAGATATTGGAACATAAAAAACACACCGGTATATACACTGGTGATGGAATTTTAGAACTTTTTCAAAAATGGTAGTGCTTGAGAAGCCTACCATTGATCACTCCTCTTGAGTAATCTTCTCCATTCATTTCCTCCAATAATAAAGCATTCTTCCCTTTGAAAGCAGAAATTTTGTAGGCTCCCTTCCACAAGTTTTCAAATTTTCCATGTTTTCCCTTTTCTTCATTTCTAGCATCCCATCGAAGAACCATATCTCCTAAATTGAAATTGTCTTCCTTGGTCCTATGATCATAGATCTTTTTAATCCTCTCCTAAAGTTTAGAGGTGTTTTGAAGAACTTCCTCTCTAGTCTACTATAGATGAATCATCTGATTTATCCTTATTTGTGTATCATTGGTCTCACTGTCTAATTCCTGCAGAATTTTCATGACTGGAATAGAAAGAGATGAAGGAAACACTGCGTCAATTCCACACGCCAACTGAAAAGGAGACATACCTATTTATTTCTTAGTGCTGATTTTGTCCGCCCATAAGGCATTAATGAGATTTTTATGCCATTTCTTCTTGTTCACTTCTAAAATCTTCTTGATGATGTTAGTCAAATATTTGTTGGAAGATTCGGCTAGACCATTCCCTTATGGATGATAAGTAGTAGAATGTCCTAATACAATATGGTACTTAGCACAAAACTCCACCATCCTTTTTGACTTGAAGGTAGCAACATTATTAGTAATTATTTTCTGTGGGAAGCCAAATCTAAACAAGATATTAGATTCCATAAATTAAATGATAACAAAATCAGTAGCTTGCCTGGTTGGGATTGCCTCAATCCATTTTGTAAAGTAGTATGTGGATGTCAAAATCAATTTATGTTGTGATAATGATGAAGGATGGATATCGCCAATGAAGTCAAGACCCCACTACTGAAAAGGAGCTAAAATTGAGATGGGCTGCAAGGGTAATGGCAAAAGATTTCTCTTTCCTTGGAACATCTGACATTCATGACATATCATCACTAATTTATATACATCAGAAAAGAGAGTGGGCCAATAGAAGATAGCTCTCAAGATCTTGTTTGCTGTAGTATTCTAGAAATGATGACCACCACAATCTCCCTTGTGAAAATATTTCATCACATCCCTAGCTTCATTTTCTACCAAACAGTTCAATAGCACACCACCAAGATCTTTCCAGTATAAAACACCATCACGAATACAATACTTTGAAGCTTTCAACTTTAATGATATAGCTTTACCTTTGGGAATTTTTGGTGGAGGATTTAAATACTGCAAGACATAGACAATGTTGGAATACCATGGAGAGGAAAGGAACATGTCAGACACCTATAAGTATGTGTCTTCTTCTTCTTCTTCTTCAGAAATTGTGTAATCAAATTAATGTCTATTGCATGTAGATTAGATTCAACCATAAACTTAGCCAAACCTTGTCCCTTGATGAGCTTTGTAGGGTTTATCTCCAAGTCATACTCCAGCATGGCTGCAATCCGTTTTCCCCTTCTACCTTTTGGATCTGTTTGCACAAGAATTTCTTTCATCGCTGATGTAGAAACATAAGCAATGATGTGAGAATGCAGAATATAAACTCGAAAATCCTTGAGATATTTCACCAAAGCCAAGGCCTGCTTATCAATGATTTTGTATCTTAGTGCTGCATCTCCTATTGTGCGGCTTAAAAATGCTATGGGTTGCTCATTTTTCTAATTTTTCTTTTGCATTAGGACTACTGCTAATGTATCCTTAGAGGAAAATGAAAAGATTATGAAATCTGAAGTATAATCTGGACTAATCAAAATAGGAGCAGTGGATAATGCAAACTTTACTGCATGAAATGATTTCTTAGCCTCTAAAAACCACTTTACCTCACTATCCTTCTTCAACATCTTTGTCATCTCTTTCAAATGTTCAGCTCGATTGGGGATGAATCTTCTCAAAAAATTGATTTTCCCATTAAAATACTGAATCTCTTTCTTGTTCCTTGGGAAATCTAATTTTTGAATGGCTTTCATTCTTGCAGGATCAATGTGAATGTCATCCTTAGAGATGATGTGTCCCAACATCTTCCCTTCTTCCATGGTGAATAGACTCTTCTTTGGTTGAGTGAGATACCAAATTTTCTGCATTTCTGAAAACAATTCTCCAATGATGTAAATGATCTTCATCAACTTGGAAAATATTGTGAGATTATCTAAATATATAACCATAAATACATCTTTTTCATTGGCGAAATCTATGTCCATAGCCCGTTGAAAAGTCGCTCCTGCATTCTTTAATAAAAAAGGCATCTTGGCATACATGAATGTACCCCATGGTGTTGTGAAGTTTGTTTTCAACTGATCATCTTTATGCACCAGAATTTGATTATACCCAGAATATCCATCTAGAAATGACATTCTAGAAGACCCAACTACCCTCTGAAGTATATGATGCATCTTTAGCACTTTGTTTAAATTTCTGAAATCAATGCAAAGACAGATCTCCCCAGTATTTTTTCTTACTGGCACTAGATTAGAAATCCATTCAGAAAATTGAATAGGAATTATAATACCAGACTTATAAAGCCTATTTGCCTCTTTTTCAATTGATGCAACAACTTGGGATTAATCCTTCTCAATTTCTAGCAAAAATAGATTTTGATCAATCTTGATTGGAATGGTGTGTTGAATGATACTCTCGTCATAAACTTTCAGATCTAAATAGTCCCAAGCAAACACATCAGAAAATTATTTCATTAAGGCTATGTACTTACTTTTCATTTCAGGAGATAAGGACTTTGATATTTTGACCATCTTAGGCTTGTTAGCTGCACCAATGTTTACATCTTCAAAACCTTTTTTTGTTGGAACCATGGTGGGATTTTTAGCAACATCATCACGATTAAAAATTCCAAAGGTACCAATCCTCTTGGAATGTTGTTTTCCTTTAGCCACAATATTTCAATCTCAGCTGATTAAATGTCTCAATCATTCATATTGGATGTATCATCAATGCGAGAATTTTGAAATTCTCCTTCCAATTGCAAAAAATTGTCAATCTGTTTATCGTCCCAAAACACTTGCCAAAATCTCATATTATCAAGGACAACTAGGCGGTGTTTGACATGGATAGAATATTTCTGATTAGAGTGAATAGGAATATTCACCATACTGGTTGTAGTAGCAAGAGAGTCAGCTATCACATTCTGAGTTCTAGGAATAAGAGACAAAGTATATTTTGTAAAATTTTTGAGGATGTCAAGTACAACATTGCAATAAGCTCTCATTCTTGAATTCTTGGCCTAGTATTCCCCTTTGACTTGTTTGATTACTACCTCGGAGTCACCATAAACATAAATTTTCTTTACTACCAACTTCTTCAAAATTTTGATGCTAGCAATCAATGCCTCATACTCTACCTAATTGTTTGAGCATTCAAAAGCTAACTTTTAAGAACTCATTCTTACATTATGAGGAATTTTTAATGATTGGTGTAAGGGACCATGAATGCAAATACCAATCCCAACTCCTTCTCTTCGCACTGCACCATCAAACTCCATAGTCCAAAGACCATTTTCTTCATCCAGAAAAAAGATTTCTAAAGGCTGAACTATCTGATCTTTTGGAGGATGGCTCGATGTCTCAAGACACTCTTTTTTCTGTACTATCTCAAAAATCTCTTCAAGAGGGTTTTTTGGCTGCAAACACGTTTCATCTATCTCTTTCCCTTCATTTTTGATAACTTTCTGCATGTTGCTTATAACCTTTGGAACTTCTGAAATTTCTACAAGCTAACTTTCACCATCAATTGAATTCATATCACTAAACAAAATGAAGGAATCAAGATCAGTGTGCACAACATGTATAGGGTGATTTATTGGTTTTTCCTTACTATTGATAATGAATTTCATCTTATTTTCTCGATAAAGTTTCCTAAGCTGCCCAAATATTGGGATAGTGGCATATGAAAAGTCAAGCTATAGAGTGTCTTTTAGTTTTTCTCCCCAAGACCTTGAAAGCAACATACCTAGGAGGAATAACAACAACTACAACATCCGTCATCACATTCTTGGCTGAAATTTGGTCCAAGGACACTACCAAGTCTTTAATGAGGCCAAGACATTTCACTCAACCTGAATCAAAAGAGTAGAGGTCATGATAAGGTCGGGTGATACTCAGTCCTAGTTTGTCCATGATGACTTTGGGCATAAGATTATGTGTGGCAATGAAATCGAGCATGGCATTATGGAGGATAAAGTCATGAAGTTTGAGACTGAGATAAAAAGGTGGAATCTCACTATCTTGAGGACTTCCTTCTAAGGTTGGACCAAGAAAGATTGTTGGCTTATCATTAGCCACATTCATAATATTTGACATTTGGTCAACCTTAAGAATTTTTGCAATCTGAAATTTATATTTTTCATTCTTCACTAATTCAGTGAGAGGAATTAAAAATTTTAACTTAGAAATTTCATTTTCCAAACTAAAAAGATCAGATTGTTTTTCTACCTCCTTTGCAATGAAATCCTTCTTTTCAATCTGCCCTTTAGCTTAAGATTCCTTCATGTGACTTTCATTTTGAAACTTGTCCTTTCTCACATTGTTAGTAGATGCCTCATTAGTTTTATCCCGACTCAGTATAGCAACTTCTTTTTCTTTATTCTGATTCAGAGGAACTACTTCTTTGCTTAGTGTGTCTTTCTGCAAATTTTGCCTCTTTTGGTTCAATGTAACAGGTACATTTATGTTCCTCAAGTTGTAATACTTTTGTAGATGACTAAGAGAATTCTAATATCCTCTTTGGTATTATTCAGTTTGAATAGCCCATAGATCGTCACTTGCAAGTAAAGTTGTTGATCACTTGGTATGAAAGAATCTTCAGAAAATTGATCTTCTTCTGTCAAAAAGGTAGGAAGCTCATCTTCTTCAAAGAAGTGATTTGCTTCCAAAATCTCTTCTTCATCTTCTTCCTAGCCTTCAATATAATTTTGTTGAAGTTGTGCTCTTAATTGTCCTTGAGGATCTTGATTTCACTGCTCTTTCTATCTATTTCTGAATTGTCGTTGTTGTTGGCCACAAAAGTTGAGATTCCTCACTGAAGGCTCCACTTGTCGATCAATTATGGATATTATATCCATCATTCTCTCCATGGTTTTGATCAAAGTTTCAAGATTTACATCTGAATATGATGAAGGTTCTTCTTTAAACACAAATTTATTCTCAGTCATCCTAGGCTTTGATTTAGACTTCTTGATAAGAGGATTGACTTCAACACTCACTTCATTTCGTTGCATTTCTTCAAGAGTAGCACAGTCTCTCTCTCTGAGCTGATATGCCATGTCTAGGTCATGATGAAGGTTCTTCTTTAAACACAACTTTATTCTCAATCGTCTTAGGCTTTGATTTAGACTTCTTGATAAGAGGATTGGCTTCAACACTCACTTCATTTCGTTGCATTTCTTCAAGAGTAGCACAGTCTCTCTCTCTGAGCTGATATGCCATGTCTGGGTCAAAGGCATCGGGACAATGGAGAAGTGCTAGACCAGGTGGAGGCTTCATATCATCAAGAATAGAATTGTATACCAAATTGAATCTTGTTGCAAATTCTTGAACTGTCTCATTTGCATTTCTTTTCATTGAGTTATACTCAGCCAATATCTGCGATGGATTTTTGTTCTCTTTCCAACGAGCTAGGAACAACTCAATCAACCTCTGTGATTTATTCATAGAATTAGCAGCTAGGCTATGAAACCACTTCTTCACATCCCCTGAAAAGCTCTGAGCTATGATTCTCATCTTAGCATTATCTTCATCAATTTCTTCTAGGTCAATAAAATCTATCAATTTATCAATATGATGTTGAGATGTGATTTTTGAACTCCCATCAAATAGAGCAAGCCTTTGACCATAGTTCTGAGGTAAAGCAGCAATTTGAGAAAGTAGTATGAGGAGTGCAAATCATTCCATGACTACTAGAAGCGGTGGGGGTACTACAATGGGCTATGTAGGTAAGGATGATGATACTGATGGTGGTGGTGGGAGAAAGGATGACATGGTTGAGGTACTTGGAGATGTAATAGAGGTATTTGGAGGTGCAGTGGATGTATCTGGGGGTGTAGTGGAGGATGAGACAACAGTTAAGTATTCAATATGATACTGAATGTAGGCTTTTTGAGTAGTAATTTGGAGCTAGTCAGCAAGACTTTGAAGTTTGTCAAAATTCAACCACATCTTGTGATCAATTCTAGCAGATAGAGACTCTGAAGAACTAGACTGAGATTCAAATTGAATAGGTTCAGATATTACTTTAGAAATGCAAGACTCAGATTTTGAACTTGAAAGGGAAAACCCTAACTGATTATCAAAAGGAATTTGCTCAAAAGCAAATAGATTTATGGGTAGAAAAGTTGTTCTTTTAATTTTTCGAACTGCACATTTAGTGATTAGTAATTTAAATTTTCTGAGCAGTTTTCCAGGATCTTCAACAATAAAAGGTGCATTTGGGTTAGGATTTGACTTGTTATATCTTTTAGAAGCCATAATTTTTTCTTACCATAAGATTGATGAAATTTGTAAAATCAACTTATATTTGGATACTGGAAATTGTCAACTACAAAACCAGTTCTCTTGAAAGCTTTAAGATATCTCCTAGGAATGATTTATTAGTCATTCCTCAGCAATGACACCAAAAATGTTATCCTCTACAATTTCCTAGGCTAAGGAGGAGATCGAAAGAGGTAACCTCGAACCACTTTCAGCTGAATAGCTAGCCATACAAAACTAAACAAAACAATGGTATCTCACAATATTTATCAATGAAAAGCTTTAAAGAACAAAGTTTTTAGGCTAGATATGCATTTTTTTTCGTGTATTTGTGAATTTAGGAATTTAAGGTTGGTTGGACTAGGGTTTAAAGCAAGTGATTAGGACTAGGCTTTAGGAATGTAGAGACAAGTATAAAAAGGAGCTATGTATTAGTAGGATATGGTATAATTGAAATTTTGTCAATGTAGTATAGACTAGAAAGTTTTTAAGAGACTAATGAGCATATGTAAGTATGAATTCATTAGCTTTAGAAGAAATAAACACAACTATGAACTCCACATAAACAAAGCTTGAAATCAAGAATCCTATCTATATAACTATAAGGTAATTCATAGAAAGAAGAAAAAGCATGTGACAAAATATTATTTATCCATTAGAAACTAATAGAAAGATAAAACAAACACCATAGACTCACAAAACTAGAGTTCCTGAAAAATAGTTGCAACTGCTCCTATATAAGCTTAAAAGATCATAACATACAAGCCTGCTCCACAAAAGTCCAACCCTTCTCTTTGAATGAGAAATAGTACATATAGACTCAATTAAACCACTTCCCCACCTTCAGGAGTCTAATTCCTTGGTGGTGTAACTAATTGCAAGATTCTCTCAACCAACAGGTGAGAGTGAGAAGGTTAAATACAAACACTGCTTGTAGACTTTGTTTTGGACTATACTTCCCCAATGAGGCCTATTAAACATAAAAGACAACCTACCATGTGAATTTATTCATGCCTACATCTTATAACTTTGAAACATGTTCAATTACATTAATAGTTTTCACTTTGACCAAGTCAAACTGAAAACTAGGAAATTTACATAGTGAAATTTAAAATAAAAAACATAGGAAATTGCAAAAACGTAGTGCCAACTTTGAGCCCACCTTAAGGTTCCTTTCAGAGGTCTCAATGAAGATCTGAAAGAACGGTCAACTAGATTCTCAAGTCTAGCTTTCATAACACCTTGAATTTTTGAAAATTACCCATGTGAAGGCCTTCAAAAATCCAATCTCCCAAGGTCCCCTCCAGAAGTGCAACCAAAAAGCTTATTTTTGGCCACTTTTTCCCCTTTTTTTGAAAATTTAGGCCACCACTGGAGTATATGAAGAAATGGGTTTTGAGAGGATTCGAAGGGATTTCCAAAATGCAAGTAATTCTTGATTTGAGTGCATGAGGAAAAAGCACAATGCTTTTTGGGATTAGCTAAATTTCTACATAAGGCACTAAAATTTCCAAAAAACCAAAAATGATGAAAATTTCTTCAAAATTTGTCTATATTTGTGAAATGAGGCATATTAATCCCTCATATATGCTTCAGCAAGAATCTCCAAGACTCCTTTATCATTTTGATCGTTTAGGGCTTCTTTGAGCTTATTTTGAAACTGCTTGACCTTGACATTGCAAATCATGTTCTGAGCCTGGTAATGATGTGCCATGTGCCTCAGTAGGCAATTATCTCTATTATCCTTGTATAGAAGCTTCTCCAAATAGTCATTGATATTGTTTAATCAATACGCTTTGTCTTGATTGATTTCTAAGTCAATTCTGTCTTCTATCTCTAATTCCTCATCCATTAAGATGTATTTTTCTTCTTCCTTCAATGCTTTTTTAAGCCCTTTGGTTCTTGGCCTCTTTCTCTTACCTTTTCCTTTTTTCCCTTTAGGCTCATTAATCTCCATGACTTCTTTTCCCTTTCCATTTTGTTGCAATAGTTTAGTTTGCTCCTTTTCAATGATGAATTGTTTTTCCTTCAGTTGACTATTTTCTTATTCTATGAATGAAATGATAAACCTTTCCCTTTCCATGTTATCCATGAGTTCTATGATCTTAGAATCCTTATATTTGATGATCTGTTGCATGTTTGAAGGCTAATTTTTTGCTTCTAAGTCAACCAACTCAAACTCGTGCTCAACCAAGTCCTTAGCCTACACTGGTGGTCCCTATTTTGCTGATGTAGAAGGCTTGGTCCCTTTCTTCCATGGGAAGCAAACATAAGCCTCTTTCCTCTTTTTTACATCCTAGTCACCTCAAGTTTAGGTGCTTTAGGCATTTCCACTAATTTTCTTGAAGACCCAATTTCCATTTGTTGTGTTAGCATGTTAGAAGGCTGAGTTGCCACATTGGATTCATGCCATTTCAAAGTTGTCTCTAAGAAAGGTCCCCATGTCATGTTCTTTTTTGCAAGTTGATGAAGCACTATAGTCTTGATCATACTATGATGAAAGAGACTAGGATAGTTTTCTTTTCTCTTCACCTGTACCTTCTCTGACATCTTGGAGAGCCTCCTGCATAGATAGTTTCACATGTTTAGAGGTTTCTGAGCTATAAATTGCATTAGAATCCAGATGTGATAGGCATATAGTCTCGAGAAACTTCATTCACATGTGAAGAATTTCATGATAACTTTCATCAATGGAGCATATTTCTCCAACAAGTACCTGAAAGGCATGATATGGGAATGAGTTTCAATGTATGGTGTTTTCAAGAAAGATCTATAATGTACAAGATCTAGGTTCATCCCCTTGAAATAGTATTCACCATGATCTGGTATCCCTATAGCAAGTGAAATAGAAGCCATTGAAAATGTGAAATAAACACCAACAATAATGGCACTTTCACCTTTCAAATGAGTAACAACCCAATCTATCAACTATTCATGGAAACCCACTTCTGACATCCTTTTGCAAAAATCTAGACAATTGACATCTTCAAACCACTATCTGATAAAGGGTGATGCATTGATCTCATTACAATTGGATGGTTCATATCTAATAATTTTGCCTCCCTTGTGGTGTTTCTTCCTTTCTGGTGAAGAGTTTCCTGCCATGATGATAGAAACCCTAGCAACAGGAAAATGAGAAAAATAGTGAAGGATGAATGAAAAATGAATTGATGGGTAGGTGGAGTGGAAAAAATGGCAAGGGGAATTTGTAGGAAGTGGATATGAACTATGAACAACTTATGAAGATGAAAGGAGGTGAAATGAAGGAATGATGTATTTGTGAAAAATAAAAAACATGGTTTCTAGGAAAACTGTCCAAATCCCAAAGGAATGAGCTAGGGTTTCATTTTTGGTGGAGTAATTTAGTGTTTTGTAGTTGGTTCAGTGGTTCATGAAGTATATGAAACATGTGTAGAGGTGTAGGATGAGTTTTTACATGTTTAAAATTATGAACACTGGATGACCATCATCAACCCTATCATCATTTCATGAAAAATTCACTAGAAACCCTAATGAGGAAATATTTAGCTTTGAAATGATCTTTCAAAATAAAAAGTAGAGTAAGAGGATGTAATTACTTGTAGATAAGTCTAGGTTTGCAAGAAAAAGAATTTACAAGCTTAAAATTCTGGTTTTGGGTGATTTCTGGGCGATTTTGAGATGCTATAGCACAAGCGCAATGCAATGTTCAGAAGCACAGTGCCGACCTCAGAAGCGCATCGTAGTCTCTCGAAGCACGATGCCTAGAGTTTTTTTGCTAATTTTTCCTAAAACTTGAGTTTTTCTCACCAATGGGAGGGAGAGCTTAATGCACAAGGAAGAATAAGAGGTAAATAAAATGAATTTGGGGCTTTTTGGTTTATATAGGCAAGCTTTGAAAAGAAATGAGCCCCACAAACCTTTTGAAAAACTAACTTTTCACCTTTAAAACTGAGTCACTGTAGAATGTTGAAACCTAGGTTGTATTTTTACATTTTTACATTTTGAACACTGGAACTTCTTCTCCTGGAGCCTTTCAAGCTAAAATCATGTTGAACTTGTGAAAACTCAACAAGTTAGTGTCAAATAGCTATTTGTCATGCTTTATTCAATGTTGGATTTACACATGATAATGATGGACCTTGAAAACCCTAGTGACCAAATGAAAAAAACCTAAAACTGAATGGAATAATGATGATGACTGATATAAGGAAAATTTTCTTTTATTATGACACCTTCATCTGAGTGAGATAGGTGACCAACATATGTGACTTTCCCAAAAGACTAAACTCATTCCTAGACCAACTAGAAAATAACCAAATTTTACTCCATAAACCTAGTGACATGGTAAAATTTTCATTTTGAGACCCTTTGACAGACTTGGTAAAAGTATATTTGATCACTAGTGACAGGCAAATGAGACTAACACTAACACAGTAAAAACAAGGCAACCTACCTATAAATCCTTGAAATATGTGCCAATAAATACAAACCACTAAAACATAGAGAATCACATCGAAGCTGTAGTCAAATGAGGTCAAACAAGGTCCGATCAATGCTAGTCAAAGATGGTTTCAAGTTGGCCAACATAGAAAACAAAAATACCCAGTCAGACCTTCACACATGTGGATTAAATAGGTTGCCCTACAATCTATACGAACCAATCAATGTAGAAGAGGTAATGAATGTGTGTGATATATGTGCCAAATGAAGTTTTAGGTCTCTTCTATTTATATGTGATGGAGAGGGGTTCGATTTTCCCAACCTGGCCCCAATCCAACCTTGATCAAATGCACATGTGTGTTCTTCACTTCAAAGAGATATTTCTCCTTGTCCAAATTTAGTGATACTTAGATCAATTTTGGTCCTCTTGGAAAGAGGAATTCAATCCAATAATAATATTCTTCAAATGACTTCTCCATAGTGAAATTTGGCCCTAGTTGTACACTTTAGCATCTTCCTATGAATATGCTTCTTCAATTCGTTGCAATGTGTCCAAATTTATGATAGCTAAAAAATTCAATATCATTATCCAAAAGAGAGAATGGATTTTTATTTCTATAGTTAGAATCAAATGATTTCATTTGAAAATTCACTTTTCTTGGTTTCTGGTTTGGTTGACCTTTTGATTCTTTATCGAAATTTTCTTTGTTAACCTTAATATTGCTTTCTTAGGCTTGTGAACTAGATTATCCTTTTACAGTTTCATGAAATCCGAGACAAGATTTAATGGAGGGAGACATTTGACTATTAAGAAGATTATCCAATATCTTTGAGATATCCTTAAATCTCAATTGCTTATTTTTTTCTGCTAATTTAATTTCTA
Source organism: Pinus taeda (assembly GCA_000404065.3). Lineage (NCBI taxonomy): Eukaryota > Viridiplantae > Streptophyta > Pinopsida > Pinales > Pinaceae > Pinus > Pinus taeda. The sequence goes on from APFE031714231.1 coordinate 36,439, forward strand.
GTATACTTACCTCAACCTATTTTTCTCCTTTTGTCTTTTCTAATTGAGTTCTCATCTCAATGATCTCCTTTTTCAAATCATTTTATTGTTCCTCAAATACATGAAGTATCTCCTCATATCGTTTGTTTGAATTTTCAAGATCAGATTTGAGAGAGATGATCTCTGCTTCAATTCCTTCATAGTAACAGGTTCTTTCTTTAAGCTCCTTGATTATTGCACCTTCTTCAGTTTTTTTTGCCTCTTGTCACTTGGATGTTTTATTTCTAAGTTCATTTCTCAATGAAGCTACTTCATCCTTCAGTATCTAACATTGATCTTCCTTTTCCTTATATTATTTCTTTCTCATTCGTTCTTCAATTTTTCTTCCTTCTAGCTGAGTCTTTAACTTGATGATATCTTCTTTGTATGTACGATCCATTTCATCAAAAAGTTGTAGTAAATTTTGATGATCTGTATTCTCATATGTCATCCTTTTAATTTGTGCTTCTAGGGCCATTATTTTCTAATATGATTTCTCTTCATAATGATTATCTTCACTTCTACCCATGAGAGAAATTTTAGTTTATTTACTATCATCATCACTACATGTACAAGGAAATAGAATACAATTATAATAATATCCAATACCTGATGATTATTGATCACTATATTCACTATATTCTTCATTCTTGATCAACAAAAAATGGGGTCCTCCTGAATTTGAATATTTGTTGACATCTTTCAATATAGTTTTTCATTAATCTTTGAATGTAGATATTGCCATGACATTGGATATATCACTATCATTTATTTATTGGATTGACCTCTTCCTTTATGCTTCTTCTTGTGCTTCATTCCAATTGTCCTTGATCCACTCTCAAGTGTTTAACCATCCATTTTAGAGACCTCTTATGCCACTTGTTGGGAAAAATACTGGGAGGGGGAGTGGGGTTAATAAATATTTTTACTTCACTTCATATTCAACTTCAAATTAGAATTGTGTATGCTACTATTATTCAAACAACCCATGTGTGTGTACACACATTTAGTTAATGAGATCCATGTATATTCATATTACCAATTTTCATAATTTCCATCAATTGTTTAACTTTAATCATTCCATCATTATTTCATTACCCATTTATTAAGCAGTAACCATGATGAGTAAAGATAAGATAAACCATACCACATAAGAAACACATCAACACATATGGACACCAGGATTTTAGGTGGAAACCAAATATGGGATGAAACTATACCTATTTTCATCTTTGTCTTCTTCTTTTATTATAAAGAATATATTCTTACAATTTTGTGTTGTCGTTGACTCTTACCAGGACAAAAAATCCTACTTGCAGGAGGCTACAACCTCCACCTTTTCTCTAGCACCCATTGGAAGGGATCTAAGACCCCCTGATCAAGTTTACCAACTCCTACTGAAATGAAGCTATAAATCCCTTACTAAAGGATCCAACCCTCAGTACCTCATGGACCACAATTCATAATATTTCATACTGGATCCACCTGACTCAAACCATTAAAACATGTAGTCCACCTTTCATAAAATTTTGAAACTAGACCCACACCCAACATTATGCTTAATATTAATTAACCATTATGAAACCAAACATTGAACAATGAGTCATTGAATATTGAATACCAACTCAATAATTGAAGAAGATCAATCAAATAGATGGAACTAGTATACCAAGCCAACCAAAACACCCAACGAGATGTTGTAACATAAATCCATGTCATAAACTAAAATATCCATCAAGAAAGCAATGCCAATCTGTCTTGAACCAAGTCAATACTCACCCATGCTCATTATCAAGACCATATTCCAATAATCATCTAACCACATATCAATCAAATTAAAGGCTGAAATCTGATAAACAATTATAAAATAAAGAAATACATCCTTGACGAACAACAACAATCAATAGAGAATTCATCAACGCTTATAGCCAGAGAAAACCCTACTTAATTCAAACAATATATGAAAATTTCCTTAAGATTAATCGTGTATGTACACAAATTTTGTTCATGAAATTTACATACATATCTTGAATCAATATTCAACAACCATGCTCTTTTTCAAACACAACTTCTGTATACAGAACATTCTACAATAAGTATATTAGTATGCTAAACTCATTCAAAAACTCTCTGCAATAAGCTTATCAATATGCCAAATCCCAAGTCAAAAAATATCACCTTCCATAAATATAGTCATAAATCAACAAAGAATAAAATGTCAATCAAACATTCTCACACATCATAGTGACTTAAATCAACTAGAACCCATAATACATATATAATATAATCAACCCACATTAACTTAGATACTATACACAACTATTATGAAATAGATCCACGTATGTACGTGATATTCAGGAGAACAACCCTCATATAGATCTCAAACAACTTAATCAAGTTTTCTCTCCAAACATAACCCATGTCAAACATAGATATTTCCGCACATACTATAAAAAATTACAAATCTCAACAAACATTTTTAGATCATAGATCTACTATAATCACAAATCCTGCATTGTTAGCTAATTAAATGTAAGTAAATCAATCAAGCATGTCCATACACTTTCAAATATTTTAGATCTAAACCTTCTCCTTGCTCCCTTACACACACCTGTTTCAAATCCTATGACACATGAATGATTCTTCAAAATACACAACTAGTTCCTTGATATCCTTCTCATTATATGGCTATTTTCCTTGCCAATACCACAGGAAAATCCCTTGGTAATGTTGTTGGTATTTATTGACGAGATCAAATAGATGTTGTCAACACAATTCTATGGGAAATTACCATGGTAATAGCTATTGGTTTTCAATTTTCCATGGTTAGGATCATGTATGCGATTTTTTTCATTAAACCTGCATATGTATGGGATTATTCTTCACAGGGGTCATATATGCTTTTCAAACTTCACACTTTCATGTTTTCTCAAAGTAAACCCGTGACAAGACTGTCAATGCACCATTTCCTCATTTTTGCATTACCTATACTAATATTTGTGTCATCTGCATTAGTTCCATAATCATCATATTATAACCAGGTTGATAACAAGGACATATTTGACATGCAGGTTTCCACCAAGGACAACACATTAGCTATAATGCCAACAATCACACCCTCGAAGGAAACATGCTCCTAGGTATCATAATATTTTTAATAGTTACTATTTTTCATGTACAAATTTTTGGACATAAAGTTATAGACTGTAGAGCATATCATGGAAACAATAAGATAAGAAACAAAATAAATGAATCTCATCTTTCAAATAGAGCTATCAAATTTGTAAATTCACATAGAAATAGTCTCAGGGACAATAATACTTTTTCTCCCTTATTTGATTATGTTTATTGGTGTAACCATCATAATTCTGGACTTAAAGCAGTTGAGTGTAGAACTAGTAAATTCATATGAGCTTCTCATGTTAAAAAAACACAAGAAAAACCAAAGACCTAGAGGAAGAAAAAATAAGAAAAGAAAAAAGAATGTGGGATTGTCTTATATGCCCAAAACTGAAGGAGTCATTGGTATATGGACAATGGATGCTCTATGCATTACTAGTGATAGAAGAAAATTCTTGTCACTAAATGAAAGAAAGACATGAAGTGTCATTTTGGGTAATGATGCCCCAAACAACATCATGGGAAAACAAATAATGAGCTTGAACAACCGAAGAGGTAAATCTTAGAATGTTCTCTTTGTATATGGGATCAATCACAATTTATTAAGTGTAAGATAAATGTTTTACCAAGGGTATGATGTCAAATTTCGTTTCAAATGTCGTGAGCTATAGTCATAAAACACACGGAAAGTAATATTAAAGGGTGTGAAAACCTCAAATAATGTGTCCATACTTAATGAAGAAAACAAATTGTTATTTGGGGAAGTTTGATGAGAGATGGTTATGGTATATAGGACTGGGACAGTTGAATTTTGACTATATTGTGAAGCTCAACAAAAAGGGAGTTGCAAGGGACTTTCCAAAAATTATAAGCAAAGAAACACAATTCTTAAATCATGCGAAATTGGCAATAAGATTTTAGTTCCTTTCAAGACCAATGAAAATGTGTCCACCATGCCATTACAACTATCTCATGCAAACTTATGTGGGCTTGCAATAACTAAGACTCCAAGTGGTGAGATATAATTCATGTTGCATATTTATTATTATATCAAACTTATTTGGGTTGCATTTATAAAGGATAAGTATGAAGCATTTGAAAAAATCAAGATATTCAAAGCCAGGATTGAGAACCAAAATAATTGCAAACTAAATTTTGTAATGCCATACAGAGGCAGGGAGTTCCCTTGAAATGAGCTCAATAAATTTTTTAAAGAACATGTCATAATAAGACAATTCACTATTTCTAACATCCCACAACAAAATGGTGTAGTTAAAAGATATAATATATCATTGCAGCAATTTTCAAGAGCAATTATAGATCAAAGAAATATGCCAAATGCTTTCTGGGCTGAAGTTATTCATACAATAGTCCATTTTTTGAATAATGCTCACATTAAGCCAAACGATAAAAAAACTCCATACGATATGTAGTATGGAAAACCAACCACAATAAAACACTTTAGAGTCTTTTGCAACAAATGGTACATCATGACAAATGACAAAAATTTGGGAAAGTTCAATGAAACGGATGATGAAGGAATATTTTTAGGAAATTATAATAAGAGAAAGGGATATAGGTCCTATAATAAAGGGCCATGAAAAATAATTAACTACATTGTTGTGAAGGTTAATGAGGAGTTAGAGTCTCAAAATGCTACAACCAATATTTATTAGTCCATCTAATCATACCAACAATGAAGATGTGGAAGAACAACTTGAAGAATTAGGATAAGAGGAAGAAGAACATGAAGAATGTTCTCACCCAAAAACACCATTAAGGTACATAAAAATTCATCACCTTACAAACTAGATTGTTCGTGATAAGGAAGAATGAGTTTAGACTCAAATAATATTATTAAATACCTCTAGTGGAGCACCTATTATGATGTTCATGATTGAATTAAAATAATTTTCTCAGGCAAGCCAAGACAAGCATTGGATATAAGCTATTAATGAGGAACTAGGTCAAATTGAGAAAAATCAGACTTGGGAATTGGTTCCAAGATCATGAAATAAAAATGTCATCAGCACACAATGGGTCATTAGGATAAAATTGGATGAGAATTGACAAGTTGTAAGAAATAAGGCCATATTTGTGTGCAATGGCTATGCTAAAGTTGAGGGAATAGATTTTGAAGAGACTTTTTCTCGTGTAGCAATATTAGAGGCAATAGGAATTTTCCTACCATTTTCATATCACAAAAATTTTGAAGTATACCATATGGATGTATAATAAAATTTCTTGAATAGTGAGCTTGAAGAAGAATCCTACATAGAATAGTTTGAAGTTTTTCAACTATAAGAAAATCTTGAAGAAGTGTGTAGTCTGGAAAACGTATTGTATGGAATTAAACAACCACCCAAGGCATGGTATTCAATATTAGCCAAATACTTGAAACATTAATGATTAAAAAGAGGAATAAATGATAGTAAATTGTATATCAAATTTGAGAATGATAATATTTTAATTATTATAGTTTATGTTATGACATCACTTTTGGTAGTGATATATATTTACTTAGCAAAACATTTTCCATGGATATGAAAACTGAATTTGAGATGTCCATGTTTGGGGAAATATCATTTTTTCTTGGATTGCTAATTACTTAATCAGAAAAATGCATATTCATCTCTCACAACAAGTATCTCAAAGTAATGTTAAAGAAATTTGGGATGGAAGAGTGCTCTCTTGTCAGTACTCCTATTGTCATTAGGTGTAAGATGAATAAATATGATGAGTCACTATAAGTAAATAAAATAATGTATAGATCAATAATTGTCAGCCTTTTGTATCTAACAACCTCATGACTAGGCATTATGCGAGTTGGTGGTGTAGCTTCAAGGTTTCAATCAACCACCAAACAAAGTCACCTTTTATCTACCAAGAGGATTTTATGATATTTAAGAGCCATAGTGAACTATGGTCTATGCTATCTAAAGGGTCAAAATGTTCCAGTGACTACGCTCACAAATGTTGATTGGCCTAGAAGTGTAGGTGATAGGAAAAACACAAGTAGTGGCACTTTATTTCTTGGAAATTTCTTAGTGGCTTAGTTCAACAAAAATAAAATGTCTATATTTGTTTTTACTACTAAATCTGAATACATGGCAATTGCAACAAGTTGCGCACTAATTTTATGGATGAAACAAATATTATAGGATATGAAGGTAATGTAAGATAAACCTATTCCAATTATATGTGATAATACGATCACTATCAATATATTTAATAATCTCATTCTTCATTAAAAGACCAAGCATATCCCTATTAAGTACCATTTTCTTAGAGAATAAGTGGCTAATTATATTGTGAAGTTGGAATCTATCTCAACAAAGGAACAAGTTGCTAATATCTTTACCAAGGCTCTTGCTTGAGAACATTTTTAGTATTTAAGGTTGAAGTTGAGTGTGATGTCTCACACATCTCTTAACAAGCTTTCTTCACAAGCAAAGAGAGAAGTTGTCCAAACATGTAAAATGATAGATGTAATGGTTTGAGACAGGAAAAGAGACAAAAATTGTGTGTTGGGGGGGGGCGGTGGTGTTAGATCACCAGAAGTAGTACAAGTTTAGGGGGATAAGAGTGCAAATTCAAGGATGAAAGACAAACTTTGGGAGCAAATGCTACATCAAGAGGACAAAAGACAAACTTAGCAAGTTCGAACCAAGAGTTTATGAAGGAATATTCCTTGGCTATTCCTCCAAGAGAAAGGGATACAAATTCTCCAACAAGAGAACCAAAAAGGTAATCAAAGAAATTGATATTGTTGTTGATGAATATTTTCCTAAATCTAATGATTCCAAATATGTTACAGTTGATCATGATTTTATAAAATATGAGGACCAAGAAATTTTTAAAGAAGAGGAAGAAGAGAGAAATACCTCCATTACAAAGAAGTCTCCACCAAGCCATATCCAAAAGAAGCACCTAGAAAGTCAAATTCTTAGAAGAAAAGAGATTGGAGTGCAAATAAGGAGGAATTTGTTGGATAGCTTCAATCAAGCACATTTTGCACTATTGTCTCAAACAGAGTCCAAAGGCTTCAATGAGGCTAGAGAAGGTCAACTTTGGGTCAAAGAAATTCATGAAGAATTAGATTAGATTGAGAAGAACAATTCATGGGAGCTTGTGCCAAGGCCAAAGGAAAGAAACATCATTGGAACCAAGTGGGAATTCAAGAACAAGCTAAATGAAGAAGGAAAAGTGGTAAGAAACAAAGAAAGACTTATGTGAAAATGGTATACTTAGGTAGAAGCTATTGATTTTGATGAAATTTTTGCACCTATAGCTAGATTAGATATTATAAGAATGTTTTTTCCCTTTGCATGCTACAATAAAATTGAAGTTTATGAAATGGATGTAAAATCAACTTTCTTGAATGGTGATCTAGAAGAGGAAGTTTATATAGAGTAACCTGAAGGTTTCTTATTGGGTGATGATGATAATCTAGTGTGTAGGTTGAGAAAGGCTCTTTATGGCTTGAAACAAGCTCCACAGGCATGGTATGCAAAGCTAGACAAACAACTACAACCACAAAGCTTCAAAAAGGGATCCATGAATAGAAATTTATATGTCAAGTTTGAAGGTGACCATTTTCTAATAATTGATGTGTATGTAGATGATATTATTTTTGGGAGTGATTTGGAGAAGATCGGCCAAACTTTTGCACAAGAAATGAAAAAATATTTTGAGATGTCAATGTTGGGTGAGCTTAACTTCTTTTTTGGTTTGCAAGTTATTCAAGATGATAAAGGAATTTTCATTTCTCAATGAAAGTATCTTAGAGAGAAATTAAAACAAGTTGGCATGGAAGATTGAAAACCAATGTGCACTCCTGTGGTAACCGGTTGTAAATTGAGTAAATATGATGAATCACTAGTAGTAAATCAATCCATGTATCATTCCACAATTGACAGCTTATTGTATCTAACTGCTTCTAGACCTAATATTATGCAAGCTATAGGATTGGTCTCAATATTTCAAGATAATCCCAAGGAGACTCATCTTAATGATGTAAAGAGGATATTCAAGTACCTTCAAGGCACTCTCAACTATGGATTATGGTATCCCAAAGGTAAACATTTCAATTTGATTACTTTTATTGATGCTTATTGGGTTGGTAGTATTGATGACATGAAAAGTACATCAGGAGAAGCTCACTTTGTGGGATATTGTTTGGTCTCTTGGGAAAGCAAGAAACAAAGTTTTATTTCTTTGTCCATTGTTGAAGTTGAATATATAACAACAATCACTTGTTTCACACACATTTTATGGATGAAGAAAACTCTTCAAGACATGCATGTTGTGTATGAAGAGCCTCTTCCCATCATGGTAGACAACACAAGTGCAATAAGCATCTCTAAAAATATAGTTCTTCATTCCAAGACTAAGAATATACTAACAAAGTATCATTTTCTAAGAGAGAAAGTGGTAAACAAGGTTGTGAAGTTGGAATTTATTGCTTCAAATGAAAAAATTGCAGATATCTTCACCAAGCCACTTCCAAGTGAGAAATTTGAATATCTTGGAGAGAAGATGGATGGTGTGACTTTTCGAAGGCATTTAGGTGTTTCTCATTAAGTTAGTTATTGTTATATGGCTGCCACCAAGAGTGCTTTCAGCTGCAAAATTTGGAAAATGGGTGGTGTTTGGTTGTTTTCATGATTTTCAAGGCTTTATGAATTATTTGCTTGCTTCTTATTGCTTCATTTCAAGATGGTTTGATTCTTCATGTATATTGCTTCTTCAAGATGTTGTGGTCTCAAATATATTCAGGGGGAGAATGTTTAGTAGCTCAGGCGGAGTATTTGTTGCAACTCTTTAGAGGTAATACTTCATTTTTTACTATGTATCACATTGTTGTTATGTGTTTTTTTTTTCCATGTAAAACTCCTTTCCATTGATGTCAAAGGGGGAGAGAATGTGAGTTGTGTATATGCTCAGCTTCAGATTGTTATATGTAAATATCATATTTATTTTTTAGAAGCTACATGTTGACATCATTGGTAAAGGGGGATTTTGTTGGCATGTTTGTGTTTCCATTGATGTCACCTATTGAAGTTATGTACATGAGTCTTTATGTATCATCTTGAGTCTGTTGTATACTTGTTGAGGCTTTTCATTTTGATGTAAAATGTTGTTATAAGTCTTAGAAGGTCTGTAGAAGAGATGTCATGAGGTAATAAGGCCTCATCTGAAGCCAAAGTAAATGTGTATTAGAGGTATAGTGGATGATGTGTGTATATTATTGTTGAGTCATGCAGTTGGTTTCCTGATGTCAAGTTGGGCTTGGAAGGATGGTTTACAGGTATTATCAAACCCCTAAAGATCTATTGCAAGTTTGAGGGAAAGAACTCTTGTTTTACATTGTGCTCTACCTCAGTCACGTGGATAAAGGATTATGTGAGCGATTGAAACTTCCCAATCACTACTTGGCTATGTTGTGTGAACGACCAGTCAGATCTACTTAGTCTCATCCATGCGACTGAAGAAAACAGGAAAATTTATTTGGTTTTCATGCACCCATTTGGAATGTAATTGATTTTGGTGAATTCTATTATCATAATTTTCTAGAAAGTAATCGAGACAAGTCACGAAGTCTCTAGAAGGTGATCAAATTTGAAATTATCAAAAGGATAGTGGAATGAGTGGCTTGATTTTGTCAAATAGTCCAACTCAATGGAATCTAAAGAATGTGAATAGGTTTTGGGTGATCTCCATCACTTGAAGAATTAATTGATCTCAGATATTACAAAAATGTGGAGAAGAGTTGTTCATTTGGTTGGTTCTCTAGCAAGGTGAGTGAGTGAGTGTGGATGAATTGCAAGTGCACAACAAATGAGTTTTGCAGTGAGTTCAAAATTTCCAGAATTGCAGTGTGCTTAAGATATTATTCTTCAACAATATTTCATATTTGTGATCATATATTGAAGATCAGTTTGGAGAGTGTGTGTGGAAAGGATTATTCTCTCATTTGGAGTATGAAATTGCAATTGCATTAATGTGCTCATTTGTTGCTAGTCTTGTTTATGCAACTCGATTTTTTAGTTTTGAATCATATTTTCTTGTAGCAGAATTGTTTGTACTCAGAGTGGGGAATTCAAGCTAAGTGAATATTGATTGTCTATTGTAGGTGTGAGCGCTCCAAGTTGGTTGTGGCCAACATTTGTCATTTCAATCAAAGGGTGTGTGCTCCATTGCTAGTGGTGCTCCATTGCTGGTGGTGGCTAGCTGTTGTAATGTAAATGAGAATATTTTGAAGCAATAGATAATAAGAAAAAGCAACAAATAGTTCAACAATTTTTTTTTCCCTGTAGGGGGATTTTTCCATCTAAAATTGAATTGTCTATATGTGATGATTGCTTGTGTTTTCATGTGCATGTTATTGTTATATTTATTGAAGTGAATTTTTGAATAAATTCTTAATTGCAATATTTTTATAATATTCTCGTAATATCGATTCACCCCCTCTCTCAAGATTACTTTTGTCTAACAATTGTTGTCAGAGCCAAATCCTTTGTTGCAGCTTGACTACTGAAAGGATAACTTGAGAAAGGGAGAATGGTTAGCCATTATGTGAAGGTTCAATTTTTTATGGTGAGAACTATAATCTATGGAAGATGAGAATGGAAGGGCATCTCATGAGTTTTGGAATTGATGTTTTATCTACTTAGGTGTTTAGATATGTTGTTCCCAATGTTCTTCCATCAGATACTAGTGAAAATAAGAAGTTTCAAAACAATTCCAAAGCCAAAAATTCTATTATTGCAGCACTTAGTGAGAATGAGCTGATAAAAGTCATGTGTTGTAAATCAGCCAAAGAAGTTTGGGAAAAGCTTGAGAATATCTATGAAGGCATTAAGAAGGTGAAGAAATAAAAGCTCCAAACCTATAGGATTAGGTTTGAGAGCTTGAAAATGAAGGAAGATGAAACTATTGTAGAATATTTATGAAGAGTTGAACCAATGACCAATATGATCAAGAACATATATGAAAATTTTGAAGATGAAGTCATTATTCAGAGGATATTGAGGTCTTTACAAAAGGGATTTAACCCCAAGGTTTCTACTATTGAAGAAATATCCGATTTGAGCACTCTCACTATGGAGCATGTTTTCAGCTACTCTACCCCTATTGCATTCATGCTTAAGAGGCCTTATTTTTCATGAGACATGACAACATATTTCATTTTTGAAAAGGGGGGGGGCTAAGAAGAGCTTAAGTACCAAAATACAAGGGAGAGGACTTCAAATAAAAAAAAGATGAGAGATTTCTGAGGCCCGAAGGCCTTTCTTATCTCTCTTTCATTTTTGTACATACAATCCTTTCTGTGGACATAAGTGATCTCTCTAGTCCTATAAGAGGATTTAGCAACAAACTAGACAAACATGTGCAGATGTTCCTAGTTTATATGAGAAAATAAAAAGTAGGATAGATGACCTACCTCACTCTGATGCTAAATTCCCGTTGATGTCGCCTTTGACCTTCTCGCTTCCAAGTTCAATCCTCTTTATGTAGTTATGGATGAGTGTATGCAAGGAAGATCAAACAAAAAATACAAAGGCATACATATCATAATTCATTTTAACATAAAATATATGATGGATCAAGGAGTATCATCCTAAATGAGTAATGATTTATACACTTATGGAAAGTAAACACATGATGTATCTATTAATTGAAAATGAGGGAAGCATACAACCACTTAAGCCTTGATGTTGGAAGCCTCCTTTGGATGAGTTTCCAAGTCCTTCCAAGACCTTCAAGAACTCCTTCTCCTTAGCAAAATGGGTAGCATTTAGGAAAAGTTTCATCATAGGAATGCATCCAAGAAATGACCAACCAATTTTGGATAGTAGGGATCTCATTTATAGAGAAGGGGAGGGAGCTAATGATCCATAAAAGGAGTGAGAGGTTCCACAACTCAAGGGTAATATCCATGCGAGTAGGATCAAGGACCAATAATGGGAGATCTCGCTCTAATCCTTATTCACCTATAACCAAATCACCATTCTTGAGGCTTCTAGTAAGAGAAGATTCTCCTCCACTTTAGGAAAAACTGCCTGAAGAGGTTTGACAAAAGTTTTCTTATAAAAATCCATGCTGGAAGTGCTAAGTTAGAAGAGTGAAAAAAGTTACCACCACGGGTCACTAGTGATGCAAAATGCAGTGATTCTGAAAACTAGGTTTTTGACAAGTTTCCTCAGGAACTCTTTCAGGGAAAATTTTCTTCTATTTTTCAGGGAAGCTTCTATATATGTTTCATGGTGAATACAGTGACAAATTTTTTCATCTTGACATTTCAGGATACGAGACAGGAAGTGTGACAAAATATTGCATAACATATGCCCCTTAAAGCATGAAGGAAAAACATGGAGTGATGGGTGAAATGATTTATAAGTCAAGGCAAGGGCCTAGAGAAACACTGCCAGGAAACCTCCAAATTAAGCATGATACAATATATTTGACATATTTGATGTAAATATGCCTAATAATACATCTCTAAATAGGCATCTAACAATACATGAATCCATGCCATGGATGCAACCATCCGATTAGAAGGGATCATATGTATGGACCTCTTGGAGGTTCAAAAATCTCTGCCTACAACATTATAAGGGAGACTGTAACCTAGTCAGGAACTTAGAGCAACTCCTTTTCTGTTGAAGTGGTGGTTCTGATGGTTAATCTAGGTTTAGTCACCTTCTCCCTATCTCCACTAGTTTAAAATATGACTTTCACCTACTACTATAGAAGAGACACCATATCAAATCTCTTGTTGATTAAGCAAGAAAGTGATCCTTAAGCTGATATGGGGCTTAACTAAGCCACAACTAAAGTTTTCCTCTTTGATAAGAGGACTTCTAGAAATGTAGAATTAAATCTAACTACAAACTAATCTTAAAATCCAAACAAAGGAAAAAGATCCTAAGCCTATCTTGATTAGCAAGATGTAGATCTAACCCAACCAAGAGAAAAGTATTTAAATGATTTGGGATTTAAATATGTCTGGATTATAATGAATATCGAGCTAACGAAGTAGTTCAATTAGCTGATATTATGAATACCAAAACACCTTTTGTTCAAGGATCTGTTAACTGAAATAATTAATCAACAACATCTAAGAAGTTGTTCACAAAATGATGACGACTATTAAATCAATAAGTTGAATGATTAAACAATAATAAGGAGATAGTTCACAAAATATTATTGTTTGTTAAATCATAATCGAAAGACTGATTTCTAAGTAAATGGTTACCTAGAAATCATAGTTCAACACACAACAAGAGAGATAAATAACAATAGATTATTGAGGCAAATTACTCAGTTACCTAGAAATCATAGTTCAACACACAACAAGAGAGATAAATAACAATAGATTATTGAGGCAAATTACTCACATCGACAATAATGCACAAATATGACTAAAATGACACATTTTTGCCATTATAAAATGAAACCAGTATTAAAAAAAATATTATTTTAAATACCAATTTATTAAAACGGTTTCTGTGGCTCTGATCTCCAATAGCCCTTTACAATGTTTGAATTTCTGTTGTTAAAACAACAGTTGCAATAGTGCAAGCTCTACTCTCCATACATAGTTCAGAATGCAAAATAAAAATCCTGATAATCCCCTGGATCTGAGATTTACTCTCCTCTCACCTACAACTCTAAATCCCCATTACAATAGTGCTTTTAGGAATTTCAGAATTGCAAAGCATAGAAGCCCTTTGTTCATTCTACAAACTACTATTTATAATTTACAGAAAGAATTCCAAATAGGCGAGTTGTTGAAGAGTAATCATGCTTCAACAGTTTTGATTGGTCCAAATTTCCATTCTTCTATTACTGAAGAAATATTATTCATTGAAATATATTCCTCCTCAACTCTTCACATGTTTTCTTATCAAACCAAATCAAAATTTAATTAAAATACAAATGAAAATAAAAATACCAAATATAGACATAAATATCTCCAATCAAAACTTAAATAAGTAAATAAATAAAAGGAAATATGAGCTTTTAATTAATCCCTGTAACTATCTAATTGCTCAAGGAGAACATAAATGAATAGGTCTGTGTATAGTAGAAGCTATGGGCAAATGAAAAATGCAAAAAATTATACTCGGAAAATTAATTTTGTTTAAAATTTCGGATCTTGATCTTCAACTAAATTTTAAACTCATTAAATGATCACATACTAGTAGGCAACTACTTAAGAAATATTTTCCATGATTTTATCTATTCAACGAGTCACCCTGGGCTTAATTTGGCCAAGTAAAATTTGACTTATGAGCTTCCAAAGTTGAAGAATCAAAACTGGCAGAATTCTAGAGAATTTGTTGCCTAGGCTAAAAAATAGAATTTTTTTTAATTAAAATCTAATCCTAAATTAAATTATAATCATTTCTTTAACTAATACCAATTTAATTTATAATTATTAAATTAAATTATATTATTATAATTAATTATAAACAAATTCCATTAATTAAAATATTTAATTAAATATATATAATTATATTAATATTATAATTTAATTTATATTAAATTTTAATAATAATATAATATATTATACTAAAAACATAGTATATTTTATATTAAAACCCAAACAATATCAAAAACCCTTTTTAGTTATCATCATGATGGTAAATGTAGGAGGGAGAGGGAGTTTACATGAGGTGGAGGGATAAGGAGGTGGCGTGGAGGGTGAGGTGGAGAGATAACGAGATGAGGGTGAGGTCACTGTGATGTGGGGAGGATGGAGAAGGAGTCATAAGGGAAATTAAATTTTGTAATAAAACTTAAATAGTCACTCGTATAAAAACCAAATCGAAGATCGAAGGTTTTATTATATTGCAAATTTTAAAATTAGCACGCAAAGAAACCGCCGCTACATTAATGTTCCGATAGGATATCGAAGCTTTTGGATTTCGGAGGTTTGAAATCAAAGGTTTTATTTCAGAGGTTTCAAAATCAAAAGTTTTAAATTAGAGGTTTTGAAATTCTGAGATTTTAAATCGGGGTTTTCAAAATCAGAAGTTTTATTTTGAAAATAAGGAGTGGAATTAAAAATTCTACAAAATGAACTACAACCACTTTACGATTTTGTGTTTTCAGGTTTGGTAATTTCTTCTAAAATTAGGAATTAGAATAAATTACTGAGATCCCAAAAACACATTTTTTAAGTGTTCTACAATTTGCCTAGGGAATTTTGTAGGACGATTAGTTAAAAATTAAGAAATTAGTAAAAAAATAACTAGAGATTAATATCTACAAAGAATTACTAATTTGGTTACAAAAATTAAAATCATATATATTTTGTTCATTTTTAAATTCATGTAGTAAAAATTATATAACTTCAGATCAACATCATTTGCAAACTGTGTAACCAAATAAGACAAAACAAGTGTCGATGGAAAGATAGTAAAGAGTTAAATTCAATGAAGCAATCAAAATAGAAATCCAACGAAATAAAAAATGGCAAAATTGTAGGACACTTAACCAAAATAAAATTAAAAAATGGTGATTTAGCCAAAAATAAGTGGAAATGGTCCCCCTTATTTGAAATAAATAAGTAAAAAATTGGGGGTGTTGGGTTTTCCCTACAACAATTCGAAACACACTGGGAAGAACCAGTTATCCCTGGTTAAGGATACTGAACTATAATTTACCCAAGGGTAAAAAATAATGGATTTCATAAAATCATCTAATAGTAAAACATTTCCATGGGTCCCACATAAATAAATTAAGCAATATGAAATTGAAAAGATAAGTACTTGAAAGAAGACTTGAGTAAAAATCATAAATCCAAATTTGAGAAAATTTTATTTTAACAATTTCCTCATATGAAAAATAGAAGAAGTTATAGATAGGAATTTTTTGATAAAGCATATATCCATTGTTATGAATGGTCTCCAACATCGCTTCGCTGTCAGCAAGACTGAACAATACCCTGACGAAGTTCTCTTTTCTGCCATACAAGTCTACACTGCTGCCTACGAGAATCCACAGTCCCGATGGGTTTACTTGTATTTCCCATGATTTCTCTTTTAATCACCCTTTTGATAAGCACATTTGTGAGATTTTAGTTTATGATGTATTTGAGTAAAAGAGGTAGGATGGTAATAGAGGCTTATGTTAATGGATACAATACTTTGATAATGTTAACTCCAAATTATTTTCCTGAGACTATCAATCAAACGATTTTATAAAGTGGAGGGGTGGGAATGATTCATTGAGTTGAACTCAGATCAGCTATTTTCTTAAAAAGGTAAAGCCTATCACTTAGAAAGGATGTGTGTTCCTCCATGAAAAATATTTAAAGAAAGAGGTATTTATGGTTCCATAAAGATACACCCTTAATGATAAATGAAATTCACTAAAATAGGTAGAGTTAAAATATTTTTCAAGTATGCCAACCATTGTTAGTTGAGGAAAGGCCTTCCATATTTATCATGGTGGAGTCACCAAAATCAAACCAAAACCAAAATAAAAAGGAAAATAACTCCAAATTGAATTAAAAAAAGAAATCAACAAACTCTAAAAGTGTAAAAAATGAAGAAAACAAAAGTTGAAAGAAAGATCCAAATTTAGAGAACCAACTTCAACACGATTAGCTATACAAATGTATCAACAAAACAATAAAATAATATGAGCATGTGTACATTCCTTTTTATGTTGATTTTAATAAATTTTATCTTGCAGAGTTATAAAAATGAGGCTCTCAAAATGTAAAGGGTGAATAACAGTGATCAGAGATAATAAGTTAAAGGAAACATATTTGCCTATTGCAAATTTCCTTGTTGCAAAGAAAAACCTACACAAAAGGATCTCAACCATTTTCTAATAAAAGAAATGCTTATGAAACATATTAAAGGTTCTGAAACTTCCCGGTTTAGCTGATTTGATAAAATTGTAACTGTTATTCCAAAATTCCGAGGCAAACAACAAAGAGAACGAGCTCCAAAATTAAGTCATCAGGGATGTGAAAAAGGATCATGAAGACCTGCAAAACAAAGTTTTACATCAACAAAAACTAAAAACAAAACCAAAATGAAAAGTGGAGAAATAAAAATGGATGAAAGTTGGCATATGAAGCTTACCGCTAGAGAATTTCATATAATCTTACCTGGGATATATTATTTTCTCCAACCAAAGATAAATTCTTCTTTTAATTAGAATTAACAACATGAAGAAGTTGAACTTTCTAAAAGCTTATCGGCCCAAAATCATCATTTATTAAATATAAAATAAAGCAAGTAGTCAACTAAAATAAAACAACGTTTCATGTTCTAGGAATAATAATAAACCAAATCCATTAGGAATGAGAATGAATACATGCTTCTTTATGAATTGCAGCGTTGATTGTTCTCTTTGCTCTTTTCAATTCTAAATTTATATCGGCCCCAAAATATTGAAATCGATTCAAAATCTCAAATAATGTAGCAATTATGTATATGAAGAGGAATTGAATCTTTAAATTATAAGTATGGAGCTATATAACAAAAATTTAATAAAAGAGAATTCAAACATGAATTAGCCATGGTCCATTACCTTTACTTGCTCGAAATTCCTTATTAGTGAATCAGATTGCTAAGAAGAGTAAAGTAGGCCCATGTGCATACATCATGAAAAATGCATATCCCTATAATTACAAAGTTATCTCGATGAATGAATACTTGGATTTTATGAAATTATGATTGAAACACATCCAAGTTTTTGACCACTATGCTAACATAAAAGTAGCATGTATATAAAGATGATAACACAAGACCTCATGTTTGTAGTAATTTGCAGGGTAAGTTCCTCAGACAAAACACCAAAAGGACACCGCTCACAAATAGATCACAGATCAATACACCAGTATTTTGACGTGGTTAAAACCCTCAGAGATGGAAACAGTCCACGGCCTGCGCCAACGTGGCTACTACAGGCAATTTATTAATAAAAGAATGAAAATTTACATAAGCTTCTCTCATGCACGGTGAACCTACAAATGACCCTCCATGCGCTTTAAATAGAATTCATGGACCAATCGGGTGTCAAGCCACGGATCAAGTGTCGGTAATACCGAGGAGAGAATGAACCGTCGGATCACTACATATCGTGACCGTCGGATTGTAAGTTACAAAATGTACAACGGTAAAGAAACACACTTTACCTAACTCTATACCTAACTCTATACTAGACCAAGTTGAACTTAACTATTTCCTATGTGTCGGAATATCCTAACAATTTAAACATGCACCATCTTGATATGCTATCAAATTATACTTATGCTTCGATGATATTTTAGTGGTTGACCAAGTTTTACTATGGATGAGCACTTTATTTTTGGGACCTTTTCTCACTCTTAAATTGAAACAATCCCCGATTTACCTTCTTCGGGCTCATAAAACCCATACAAAGAACATATGAGCACTTTCTTTTTTGGGACATTTTCTCGCTCTTGAACTGTAAAAATCCCCGAGTTACCTTCTTTGAGATCGTAAAATGCCTACGAAGAAGACCTGAGAAGTTCTTTTATCTCTTTTTTCTTTCTCCTTAAAACAAAAAAGACCAATCGAGTTTTCTTCATCTGACTCATTAAAATTTTATGAAGATCTATTGATTTTTTCTTCATATGACTCATTAAAATTTCACGAAGAATATTGAGTTCACTTTGTCTCCTCATACTCATAACAAAATGTGGTAGATGTCTATTGAGCATAGGTTTATCACTTTATCCAGACTCAATGGACTAACTTACAGCAAAGGAATTGTGTCGGGTATACTATTAAACCTTTATCGCATTTGGTCATCAAACATGACAAAGGTACCCCCTTGGAGTTGTTCTTTAAGACCTTTTCAGACTCTCTAAATATGAAAATATCAACAAGTTGTTTGGTATGGGGTCCCCTGTGTTAGTTTTGGGTTAAAAACCAAAGCTTGATGTAATTTTTGTAAAATATGTAAATTCTCCACGATTTATGGATGTGGAGTGTGTAGATGGTTAGGAGTTAAAGGGGTTTTAGCCCCTTGTTTATGTAAAACTTGAGTCAATTTTGATATCCACCCATGGTCCACGGACCATGGGATTATATGTAAAAAACTATAATTAGGTGAGTCTTAGAGATTCTAAGGCATAATCTGAGTGATAATGGGTGAATAGAAGATAAGCAGAGAAGTGGGTCAGATAGGAGAGAAAGGCTTTGCAGCAGTGTGGGCAAAGGCCTAGGTAGATATCAGCAGCTGAGTGTGGAGACCCAAGCAGCTGAGTGCGCAGGGTAGTTATGAGTCTGCAATACCATATTGAAGATCAATAAAGAAGATTGTTGAAGAATTCCAGTGTTTATCTATTTATTTATGATTGCGATATATGTTGTGCATGAATAATGTATTTCTGAAATATTGATCTAATGATGCACGACTCTATGGAATAATTCTTAATAACTACATGTTAAGCACTTTCGTGAAGATTGTGATATATTTTTTTATGTTTATTAAATACTTAAGTAGATCTGTGCTAGCTCTGACCTAGGATTGTTTTCTAGTATGCGTAAGCGGATGATTCAACTCTTAAGGGTCTGCAAAGACCAATTTTAGAACTTCATGAAGGTCTAGGGGTTGTTTAAAGGGATTTGTATTACCAGGCCTTAGGGGCTTATAAATATGCATGAGGGTTGATTTAGGGCACTAAAAGGACATCAAACTAATCTCTAGATGAAGAAACATGGTTCCAGCATACCTCGATATTGCTTTGGGTGAGACTGTAGTCTACGCTACATGGGTTGTTGTCGAAAGGGCCAATAGTGTAGGGTTTTGTTTGGCACAATTAACTCTGATAGTTGGTAAAACCTCTTGCCTAGAACACCCTTTTTTATTTGTTTCTCGTTTTTAAGTTCTAAAATTTAATCACCCATGATAACATGACCTACCCATCAATTATCCTTGGCCTCATATTTCCCAATTAATAGTAAATTTTAATTATAGGCTCAAATCAACCACCCCTTATTTCATTTTTTATAAAAGATCATTGTGATTGAACCAACAGGTTCACCTTACATTTCCCCTTCAACATCTGACACAGAAGGGTCATCAAAGGGAGTTCATCCTGAGTTTTCATAGTCACTTTAAGCCCAAGGCCTTGATATTGGAATTATCCCAAGTATCCAACCCCTTGCTTCTCGTCCTCCACCTTGAGACTTGTCATCATCTTAGGAATTTGATCTAGAAACCCATGAGAGTCCACAAAGGTTTTTTTTATTCCCTCTGAATCTGCTTTTTGATCCATTGGTTATATCTCCTCAAAGGCCTTATAGTCCATACGATAATCCTGGTATACCTTTGGAGTTATCTCCATGACCATCTAATATTCCTCCTCGCCAACTGTTTCCACCCATGGCTTTAGAAGGTGAGTTTCCATCCTCTTCTCAGGGTCCTCCAAAAGTCTCAGCTACTCATACTCCTGGTGTTGATAATGATTCTGAATATGACTTTCCACATGAAGGTTATCCATATGTGGGAAGTATTTCACCTCCACCATCCCCTGAAAGTTGTGCACCTTTGTTTCCTGCTGGTTATACATATTTGGATGATTTGGTTTTAGGTACTCCAAGTGCATATTCACTTTATCACAATCCCATTTGGTCATTGGGTGCGATGCCTACTTCTGGTTCATTTGTTTCAAATGTAGCCTCTCAAATTCCTGTACCAACTACAGTTTCATCAGTTCCTGTACAACCGACAGTTACGATTGGGGAAATTAATGTCCCTATAAGTTCCACAGGTCCTCCATTAAGTGGACACACCACCTATCCCACCGCATGGGGGAAACAACCACCTCTACCTTATGTACATCCTATTTCAAGTGGAGCATATGTGAGTGAACCTCAAACTCACACTACCAGAGCTAGTCAGAATGTTGGCAGTGTACCTTATCCTGGAGGATCAAAAATTCCATTTGGATCAATATAGATCCTATATCAACAACCTCTTTCATCTCAGATACCCTACCAGAAACCGTACCCTCTGTATGGCCCTCAATAGCCTCAAAATCAACCCTTTAATCAACAGGCAGGTCCCCAAATGCAGCTTGGTTCAAATCCCTTATTTGGTGCATCTGGTCAAATTCAAGCTGGAACTTATCAGTAGCAACCTAGAACTCAACAAATTCCACAAGGAAATTTTAATCAACAACAACCTTATGTACAACAATAACCTTTTGTACAACAATGACCTTATGCGCAATAAGGGACTTACCAACAACCGTTGCAGCAGCAAGGACAACCCTTACCATTGCAAAACCAACCCTTATAGTAAGAAGGTCAACCCCTGCAGTAGTAGGGCCAACAATTTTACCACCAGGGTTAACAGTTGGAACAACAACCTTAAAATCCATATGTCGCAGAAGCTATTTATCCACCTTATGGTTCTCAATGGCTTATGGCAGGTCATTATCAAGCTTACCTTGGTCAAAACCCACCCTTGTGTGGGTAGAATTCATGTTTGTATGGTCATAATACCCCTTAGTGGGGGAAATATCAAGCTACTTATGATCAAAATCAGCCACTTTGGGGGAAAAAACCATACCAGCAAGGATTTAATCCACAATCTAGGCCTTATCAAAGGCCTCCCATGCCTTTCAATCCACAATTGCCATTTCTAGCAACGTTGGAATTGCTAGATATGTCAAGGCTCACTAATGATCCAATACTTCATTCACCCTATTGGCCTCCAGTTCTTACTAAGGTTCCTAGTGATTGTCCAAAATTTGAAGGAAAATCCAGAGAAGACCCCCAAGCCCATGTTACAACTTACCATTTATGGTGTTCATCTAATTCCTGAGTTGATGACTATGTTCATATACGTCTTTTTCACCACACTGTTACGGGTCATATTGGAAAATGGTACATCAAGTTGCATCGAGGTTCTTATCAAGACTTCAATTCTTTGTCAATGAATTTCATTACTCACTTCTATTTACTACACTATGAAACTGGTACCATTCTTCTTATGTCTTTGAAAAAGAATACTTCTACCCACATCTGTGATCATATCCATGAATGGTGACGTCGACGCCGCCTTATCAAGTTTGATATACCTGATGAGTTGCTAACTGAATGGTTTACCAAATAATTCATTAAAAAAATTGTTATAGATATAGCTATGGGAGGTTTTGTAACTGAAGATCAAGCCATTTCCCATGCCCAATATTTGGATATTGTTTCTATTCTCAATCTAGCACGTTATATGATCTCTTTCCTGATGCTCCATGACCATCTATGGTTCCAACATCTTCTAAGCCTCCAGATGTACCACCTCTCGATGGTATTATTGGGTCAATGACTCAACCTTCCAATAAAGCTTCTTTGAAGAAAAAATCTATTTCAAATTTTGCACCCAATCCTCCTTCGAATCCCTCTCCAAATCCTAGTAAAACCTCCGAGGTTAATCCCATTCAGTCTACTGCGATAGAGAAAGCCTCTAAAGGTAAAAATAAGGGTAAAGGAAAAGAAAAATATGATACCCCAAAACAGGATCCTCCAAAATCATCTGCTGATGATGCATCTAAACGTAAGCCCAAATATTCTTGCCTCATTTGTGAAGAAGACCACTATACCAAAGATTGTCCCCATCGTGCAAAAGTTAGATGCATGTTAAAAGGCACTCAAGGGATGCCGACTGTATTGAAAGAACCTTTCTCATCACAAAAAACCCAATTGGTAGAACAACCAAAATCTTCCACATCTTTGGGTTCTTAGGTTTACATGAATGGAACAGTGCCTATTTATCTTGCCACCCAGTCAAAAGACTATCAAACTCCTCAAAAACAAATTGTGGAGAAGGAAGTTACCGATACACCTTCTACTTCTACTACGCCTAGTTCTGGTCCTCCTCATATTGAGAGACCTGGTAATGATTCTGTTATCTGGCCGCCTCCTAATGGTGTCCTTCAGAAATCATCTTACAATCCGAATACGTGAGCTGCCAACATTACAATATTGTCAAAGATTTAGCTCAAGCGCCTTCGGTGATGTCTACCCTGGAAGTTCTCCAAACTTGTCCAACACATCGAAAAGCATTACTATCTGCTCTAGGAGGAATTCACCCTACGGATTTGAATTTGATTACTTTTGACCTGGAAAATCATGTTCCTAGGCTTCCCCATCAACTTGCATTTTTTATCCAAGTCATTATAAAAGGGAAGATGATTCATCAGAATGTGATTGATGAGGGTGATTCCACTTGCATCATGTCTATTTCATGCTCTAAATCCATAGGCTCTCCGCTTCTTAGCTAGTCTCCAAACACCTTCGAAGCCTTTGATGGCAGATGATCTTAGCAAGTCCTTACAGTATTCTCACAAGTTTTCCCATAACATTGGAAGGGAAAACTGTCGAATTAAAAGTAGAAGTTGTTGATGTGAATTTGAATTATCGCCTTCTACTTGGATGAAGTTGGACTCATGCTATCTTTTATGTGGTTATTTCTTTGTTCCATGTGATTTGTTTTCCTCATGAAGGGAAAATAGTCAACGTTGACCAGTTAGCCTTTTTCTCTTCAGGTTATTCGAATGACAACGTCCCATATGTGGGAAATACTGGCATTCCTTATACGAGTGTTGGGGTGGGTATTTTTAAAGACCTTGCTCTTATGGGAAAATTTTCCCTTCCATCTCCTCATTTCACTTCTGTCAACATGATCTCTACTTTGTACAATCCTTGGATCATTCCTTCTCCTGACCAAGCTGATTATTTTGGTGATGTTATGCTGCTCAGCCTACCAGAACAAGTTTATCAAGCTATTTTTTTGGCTTCAACGACTGCTTCTGAAAGTCATACTACTCTTAGTATGCGTCTAGATGTGTATTCATAGTCCCCTTGGCTTGGTTCTTGAGATTCTCCATATCCCTTGAAGGAGACATTTCCCACTGACGAGAGTATCACTGAGGTTATGTCTCTTGAGGAAACTCCCTGGAATGATGCTCATCATCCTTCCTTGTTTCTCTCAAGTCTTAGAGATATTTCACCGTGTCTGGATACCTTTGTTTCTAGTACACTTACCCATGAAGGTTTTTCTGAGGGAAACTTGGGGAACATTACTACTACCTTGCCCATTGACATTTTAGTCCAACATGAGTTTGTCAAAATATTTCAACTGGGGAATATTTTTTTTGCCATGATATTAAGGTTTTCTTGACTTATTTTATGAGATCTTCCCACCTAAACTTTACTTTTCACCCATTATCGTAATGGGGTATTCAACCTATGACTTGTAACCCTCACTCGCCAGGGGGCATGAGGGCATTGGCATTTATGTGTGGTCTTCCATTATTTGGACGAGTCGATGCCAATGGTGAAACTTCGGTTTTATTCTCTGTTGATCGATTACTCGATTCCACAAATGGGTTCCTTTGCTTACCTTGTGGTCTACTTGGTTTGCATATGTCATCCAACCATTACATCAAATTTGCTGATGGTTATTGTTGTAGTACACATATTCTATCTTTCGCTACATGGGTAATCTATGACCCTAATGGTGAGTTAGTGAATTTACAAGGTATATGTTTAGGTCGAATGACTAATAACATTTTGGAATATAGTGTGGTCATCGAGCTTTTGTCAGAAGCTATTGCTCTTGGCATTAGAAAGTTAATCATAAAAATTGATTCACAGCTCATTATGCTACAACTTAATGGAAAATATTCAGTTAGAAACCCTCAAATTTTGAGAATGTATTTGCGAGTTCATTTATTGGAACGAGAATTTGATTTTATTGCTTATCATCACATTCTAAGATGCATGAACACATTAACAAATGCATTGGATAATTATGCGTTAGATAGACATTTACGAAACTTGTAAATCACAAAAAATCACATATCGGATATGGTAAATTGGAAAACGTGTATGTATATATATATATAATATATATATATATATAATATATATATTATTATATTATATATATATATAGATATATATAACTAGTGTTTCAAAAAGAGTTTGTTGCATCAAAATAACAAACTTTGTGTTCTGAGACACATGGCTTTATAAGTCTACATAGTTGAGAAAGTAACTAGAAGTTGACTATTCACCCACATGGTGCACATGATAGCACAAGAAAACCATAATGACTTAGCCCAGTAGTTGATGTAGTCTGGAGGAAAACCCTACAATGTGCCTCTCGTAGCGTAATGGCACCTCATTGATTAGGGCATACTTTGGAATCCCCTTAGTTAAAGCTTCTAGGTTGTGATCTATCTCGACGATAGGATCTACTCCCTCCAAATATCAAGGAGCCTCCTCAACTTGGCATGCCACTCACTTGGTTATTAGAGAAACCCTTGGAGGTCTCTCTATTCCAACATTTGCACAACAATATAAGTCAAATATTAGTACACATATACAAAAAATGATAAAAACATCAAAAACTTCAAAAATAGTTTTTTACCTGAATCGGTCCACTGTTCCCCTAGAGGGAGTGGAAGATCTAATTCTCCTCGTAAATCCGTCCCTGCATACGCCCAATCATCAACCATGATTAGCTACTGGTGCAAGGATCCAAAAAATGCTAGAGGACATGACATTTGTTGAATGCCTCCATGTCGCTGTGTCAACTCTCCCTGTCTAATTAATCATGGATCTCTAGGCACTGGTGGATCCAGTTCCAACTATTGATAATGGAAAAATGGAACACATTCTAGGATGAGCATCACCAGAATAGATATGAAACCAAACTTTTTAGATTCCCTAACTTGAACTTGGTTAGGTGCTTCATGCACACCAACAAACTTTCACGCCAATTGAAAACAGTAGGATTTAGGCACTCAATCCCATATTAGAAATGATACTTTGATGCCTCATGTAACACTTGTGCCCTAGCGATTTGGGCCACAATGCATAATATTGTTCACAGTGGGTGGTTGGTAATGGTCTTTATGTCAATTTTCCCGCTGTTACCCTTTTTGGCCCCCGGACAATGCCTCACAATGAGCATATTCGTACTTTCTCCCCAAATACATGATCCAGAAAACTACACCCTTTGTCCCTTTCTAGACAACCCAATAATGAAATAAATTTTGACGACCTCTATTTTGAGCTCTTGATCCCCGAACATGAACAATTGGAGATCTACATACCACCAAATGATTAAGTGATGTAATAGCTTGGGTTGTGATCTGATCCCGGGAATCATGAAGAACTTCAGAAATCCACATGCTCATAGGGAATCAATGTAGTTTTCATCTTGCATAGCCTGATGGTCTTCAGCTTCATGACCCCTCTCTTTCCATTCGATCACCATTTTGGACTAGCTTCCTATGAAAAATCAACAAACCAACATTTCATGAGCATCCATGGAGAGAAAATCCAAGATTAACTATTTTACATGGAATATTTCACTTCAATTTTTTTACCTTGGTGCCAGCGCATCTGTTTAGGAATTTTCTTGCACTACCAGCGTGAGTTCCTAACTACCCTCTAGGTGAGTAATGTGAGTTTGATGGGTGAAACCCACGTTGGTCACCCATGATGTAAATATTTTGTGAGTCTTCCTTGAAGCCTATCATATGTATGAAAATGCATAAAATGACTACCAAAATGAAGGGAAGGGATAAATATCTTATCTGTAACAAGTGGCTTGACAAATGGTGCCCCAAATTGATCGTGCTCCTTGCTTGAAAATTGAGGTAAAATGAGGTAAAAATTCTCTCACAATTAAAAATTGGTAAAATGGTAAAAATAACTTACTTTTTGCCCTATTAATAGTTTTTAAATAATATTTTTACCAAATTAGGGCATATTTCACTCATTTTTTAATATTTTTCCTCGAAAATGATAATGTGCATTTCCTTGTGCAGCGATAGGTCATATGTTCCTAGTGACAATGACTTATCTTAACTAATTCAACGAGTTTTATTTTATCATTTTTTCAGACTCATAAAAAATAAATGTAAATCCCCTGGAGTCATCTTTAAGTTCTTTTCTGACTCTCAAAAAATGAAAAGATCACCGAGTACTTGTCATTTCGAAATTGTAAAAGTAAAATGAAATGTCGTCTACTCAGTATAAGTTTAACCATTTTCAGGACTGAGATAGACTATTGTACGAAAAAGGAATACCTTAGTCAAACATGGCTAAGAGGTTCTCTTGCATATTGTTTTCTACCTTTTTGGGTTCAAGAGACGATTTATGAAAAGGGACCTTTGGAGTTTTCTTTTTTGTTTCTTTTTCAAACTTTGTAAACATGAAAAATATGCTGAGTTTCACCTCCGTCGGACTCGTAAGAATTAAATGATGCAGGACTTGTCACCATGACGAGGCCGAGTTCCTCCTTCCTAGGGCCTGTAAAACTTACTAGGATGGATTCATTCGAGGGGTGAACTTATATGGAAAGCATATGCTATCCCCTTTAAGCTTGGAATAAAAAAAATATGGGGTACTCACCAGAAATCGTGGGGGAAAAAGTGAAAGCGTTCATATCTTGTATCTTGTAAAGATAACATGTCGTTCTTGAACATGACACTCATCTGTTACTCCTGTTGGGTTTGGGACATCCTCACTTGGTCACTTGCCTTCCTAGGTTTGGGGAATCCATTTTTCCTCTCATCTGGTCATACCATTCCATAATCTTGACTTCTGAACCTATGTTGAGTCAAATGCTACCGAAATCGAGAGTCATGTTGCCGATATCTTCTATAGAAATCCTATCTTCAATTCTTTACCGCCTATACACTATATAAATTTCTGCCATAGTCCTGGATCACACTTGTTTACTCTACTACACCCTTTTGTTTTGTTTTGATGATGTGGGATTCATTATGGCCCTCCTTTGATGAATCACTTTGTGCCAAATTCAACTCATTATTTGGGAAGATGATCTAGAAACTCCCTTCTAGTACCTTAGAGCTTGCATGCCTCAATGGAAATTTCTTTGCATTTGATGACAGGTTTACGTCATTGACCTTTGATCGGATGATTCCATGGGTGATTGAATTCAATTTCACTATTCATAGTCATGGATTCTGCTAATTGTACCTTGAGAGGCATTGTTGTCATTGGTGGTTTCTCTCATGTCTGTTAATGATTTACATCATTGACAAGTAATTAGGTGGTTTTCTATCATGTTTGACTTTGACACATCTATTAACATGTTAGAATACGTACATTGTTTGGTTCGAGATGAAGTGCAAGACCCTGGATTTTGTCTAATGAAGTCCAGGTTTCATGGAGTTATGAGTCATTCATGATTGTACACATGTTTCCTCTGGATGGATGGTTGTGACCATACCTCGGGTCCATCTTCGTGATCCTTTCTATTCAGATGTCTGCTACCATACCGAGGATCTTTGTACATGATACGTTTTATATGGATGGTTGCATCATACTACGGATTCATGTATTATTAGATGCCCATTCCTGTTAGGTATGATCATCAGAGATGTCAGATATGTATATGTCTATGTATATGCTTAATTTGTAAGTCTTCTAACTATGTTGTTCTCGTCCTTGTACTGACTTGTAAAGCATCTCAACCATTACTCTTTGTTCTGCCTTCATGCTTTAGGGGGCATCGATTACACAATATTTTGTCATATCTCATGTTCACTTCCCATACCATATCACCAAGTGCCAAAAAATTGACTACTATGCAACATATCCATCATGATATATAGACCAAAACCTCCTTGAAGAATCAAAGGAAAATTGCCCTGAATCTATTTTGCAGAAGGTTTTCTAAGAACCTAATTTTTGGCATCAACACATTTTTCTCCAGTGCTTAGTGATGTTGATGGCAGGTTTCTTAGTTATACACTAGTGCTACCAGCGGGGGTGTTCATAGGAAAACCCATGCTGAACCTCTTCTAATAGGTTTTCCCAAACTAGAGGAGAAGCTTCACTCACTAGAACCTTCGAGAACAACGAGTTGGATATTTCTTGTTGTT
This sequence comes from Pinus taeda, assembly GCA_000404065.3. Classification (NCBI taxonomy): domain Eukaryota; kingdom Viridiplantae; phylum Streptophyta; class Pinopsida; order Pinales; family Pinaceae; genus Pinus; species Pinus taeda. The sequence continues at coordinate 65,510 of APFE031714231.1, forward strand.
GATATGGTCGAACTGTATCATTTGTCCATCTTGATCTTATCATCATGGGATTTTTGCCTAAGATGCGGACCTTCCTCCCTCTTTTATGGATCCCTAACTTCCTCTCCCTTCCTATAAATTCACTCCCTTCCATCCCCAAATGGTTTGTCATTGATTGCTACATCCCTATTATGAGATTATGCTTACATGCTACCCATTCTAGCTTGGAGAAGGAGTGCTTGAATATTATTTTTGTGGACGTGGACATCCACCAAAACGAGGTCTCCAACATCAATGCATAGGTTGTATGCTTCCTTTTCTAGCTTACTAATACATACATCTGATGTTCACTTTCCATAATTGTCTAAATGTTTATGCTATTAGCTTAATGTTCCTTAATCTTTTAAGTAGCTTATGTTTAATGTATGCCATATATGCTCTCATACCTTGCATAATACTTTGACCTTCCTTGCGGGTTCCAAAACGTGAAGAATAACTAAGGAGTGAGGTCTAGAGTGAAAGACTCAAAGCCACCCCTAAGGATCAAGAGATTAACATTAGAATGAGGTAGGTTTCTCCTACCTTCTGCATTTGTCAAACATAAGCTAAGAAAGTTTATGTTAGTTTGTTAAGTTTGTTGCTAGACCCACTTATTGGGCTAGAGGGATCACCTCTATCCACAACATAATGACCATCTTAGGGAATCTGTTGATGACCATGAAAACATAGTGGTTACCATGTTTAGTAGAAGGATGACCCGACATGTAACCCATGGAGATGGATTCCCAAGGTTGATTAGGAGTAAGCAGAGGAGTATATAGGCCTTGCTTCTTGATGGTTGGTTTGGCAATAGCATATGCAGTGTAGGTTCTGATGTACTTGACAACATCCTATCAAAGTCTCAGCCAATAAAAATACTTTTGCCAAAGAAAAAATGAAAGGGATATAAAAAAAAGAGAAAATAGAAAAAATGACAAAAAAGAAAAAACATTGGAAAAAATGAATTATCCCAAGGAAATTTGCGTGCTAGTTTAAATGTTGCACATGGTTAATTAATTGTTTAATTAATTTAACATTAATTAAGTGATTAATGAAACTTTTTAAGACAGTGAAATTATTTGATGTTTTGTCATTTTGTCTAAACATGGGCGCATCAATCAGCCGTCGTGATCTTGCTCTAGCCCAGATCAACAACAGGGATGTACTTTGGATAACCCCAACCTCTTCAACATTTAACTAGGGGGGGGTATGAAAAGCCATTTATAAAAACCATCTTATGATATGTGTCCTCTGATCTATTTTAGACCCCACCCCCCCTCCAAAAAAGAAAAAAAGAACCACCATCACTCGCTCCTGCCAATAGTTAACAACCATCCCACCTCCACCAACTGTCCACCTCTCATTTGACAATTCTTTTACTATTATCCACCCATTCAACACCATGACCATTGCCATAATAAATGACCCACTACTATAACAATTATTAAAAAACAGTAAATCCTCTCGTTTCTAAATAATTACAGTTTTCGTTATTGCAAAAATCTCGGCTCATTGGAAAAAAGACAACCAGACCAACATTAGACCACTTCTTCAGCACATAACAACCCACTAATTAGCTAGTAATCGTCACCCTTTCCTAGTATACCTTCAATATGTCTTCAAAGGAAAAATACAAAATGATAGAGAAAATCCCAATGATTCCCTCGGTCATAGATTTAAACATACTAGCCCTTATTAACCAGGAATACAAAATTGTCGAGACCCAATGTGAGTTCGACCTGTATGAACTGTAGAATTTGGCTGACCAAAGTTCCTTGACTACAACGATGAATTGAGCATGTGGGACTCCTTCCTACCTCAATTCATCCTTCCTTAGACTCATTTCTTCCCCAAATTTGTAACCTGGTGCCATTTCAGATACATCCCGAGCCAGAGCGCCACTATCACTGAAAATAATGATGTTTTGTTTTCCTTATCCCAAAATTCAATAGGCCAAATACTTCAAGTAAAAAATTCAAGCCCCCTGCACCATTTCTTTGTTGATTCCCTAATGGAAATATATAAGAAGCTCACCTTTCCTCAACGAGCTAAATTTTTTGAAATATTCCTTCTTAACAATGCAGAATTGCCTAGGACAAAACCTACATACCCCTCTTATATATTCCCAGAAATGATCAAACAAGTCATCTTAGTAGTTTCTTGTTTGTTAGGTTATCCAATTGATGACTAGGTAGATGAGGTTATTTTAGCATTTCTATCAATATTTTCAGCAGGAGAAAAACCCTCCATGACCTGATAAAGTCATTGTTCTTTGCCAGTCTTTAATGGATCCAATTAGGATCACGGCCTTCCCACTGAAAGAGATTTTGGACCACCAAAAGTTGGTTTTCTTCAAGCATCGACTAAGTGAGGAAACTGTTATCTCACTTGCCCAATCTCAATCCACTTCGCACTGCTCGGCTTCGAACCTTTAAGCCCAATTCTGAGGTATTCCACTTGTCCACTGCACGTCATCCTTACCTTCCTGTCTAGCACTGTGTCTTCCCGTAATTCATTAAGATATTCAGGTAGCAGGTCATCAACAGAAGGTAATTGACTCTGCTCTTCAGGGTCCTCAATCGTTGAAGGTTCAAACAACCTCAAGCAATCTACATTCACGACTGAGTAGATGTGCATGTAAGCTGGTAGATCAAGGCGAAAATAATTTTCACCAATCTTCTCAAGTATCCTGAAGGGTCCATACCTGATAGGTCTTAGCTTTTTAATTTCACCTTGCATCCTGTCCTTGCTGATATACAGCCAGACTTGGTCTCCAACTTGAAAACTATGCTCCATCCGATGCTTATCGTGCCTAGCCTTGTACTTGGCTTGGCTCTTTTCCAACTATTCCTGTACTACCTGGTGGATCTCTTGGATTTGTTCAATGAGCCTAGTTTCCTTATCCACATCATTGTGTCTATCAACCATGGTATCTTTACCAAAGACAAAATCCAAAGGAGACCTTGGTATAAAACCAAGACACGTCTCAAAAGGAGATCTCTATGTAGAAGAGTGTTTGGCTCTATTGTAAGCGTGCTCCACATAATACAAGTGTTCATCCCAAAGCTTAGGGTGTTTGCTACAATATCATCTCAGTAACCAGATCACCGTCATGTTAACTACTTTTGTCTGGCCATCTGTTTGTGGATGAATAGCTGTACTTTTTTTAATTTGTTGTCCATTATTTCCCACAGACTTGAACAAAACTTCCCCACAAATTGGGTGTCTCAATCAGATACAATAGAAGTGGGTAATCCAAAATGAACCCATACATGTTCAAAGAACAATTTTGCAGTTTGTTCAGCGGTAATATGTTTACTACAAGGTATCAAAATACACATTTTGCTGAACCTATCCACAACAACATATAGATAATCATGACCTTTCCTAGATTTGGGTAGTCCTCCAACGAAATCCATGGAAACGCCTTCCCAAGGGTGAGAAGGAACTGGCAATGGAGTGTACAAGCCTAGTTTTCTGTCATTGGGCTTGCTTTTCGCACACATAGCACACCCCTTTACATATCTAGAAACTGTCTCACTCATTCTCAGCCAATAGCAGAACCTTTGCAGCTGTGCAACTGTTTTACTTATCCCAAAGTGACTTGATATCAGAGAAGTGTGTGCTTCCCTAATTATCTTTACTCTCTCAGTTTGTGGAATGCAGAGTTTCCCACAATGATATAAGAGTTGGTCCTTCATGTGATAGTCCATTTCTTCTATTCTTTTTCCTTGACTTAAAGTTGAATATACATCTCTAAAATCCATATCCTGAGCATACTATTCTATGTAGCTTTCATGCAGCACAAAATTATGCTTAAGTATGTAGATGCATTTTTAATGGGTCTAGATAACATGTATGCAACCTTGCTATGTATGCCCTTTTTATATTTGATGACTAAATGAAACTGTTGTAGAAAACCCATCCATTTGTAATGTCTTGATTGCTGCAACTTAGTTTGGGAGTGTAGGTATTGAAGTGGCTGATGATTAGTATGTATTATTGTTTCTTTGCCCATTA
>APFE031714231.1:69852-82110 GCA_000404065.3 Pinus taeda
TTTCTTTCAAGGTGTCGAAGGCTTTTTGCTGTTTGCCTCCCCACTGAAACAACTTGTTCAATCCTGTCAAAGCATGTAAGGGAGATGGAATTGAGGAAAATATTGAAATGAACTTCCTCCAATATTGTGCTGCTCTTAAGAAGCTTCTCACTTCTGTAGCAGACTTGGGTTTAGGCCAGTTTACAATGACTACCACTTTAGAGGGATATATTTTCAATTCACCTCCCCCTACGATATGACCCAAATAATTTAGAGAGGTTTTGCCAAATTCACATTTGGAGAGTTTAACATAAAGTTTTTCTCTTTTCAAACATCTAATGTCTGCTTAACATGCCTTAAATGTTCTTCCCACATTTTACTAAAAATCAGAATGTCATCCAAATACACAATAACAAAATCATCAAGAAAAGGTCTAAGTACGTCATTCATTAATCTCATGAAAGTAGCAGGGGCATTGGTCAAGCCAAAAGGCATAACCACCCATTCATACAATCCCTGCATTGTTTTGAAAGCATCCTTCCATGCATCTTGCTCTGTAACTCTGACCTGATGGTATCCACTATGCAAATCTAGCTTGGTGAAATAAACAACTTCCTTCAGTTGATCCAAAAGATCATCTATGCGAGGAAGGGGAGAACGATTTTTTATTCTTATCTTATTCAGTGCTCGGTAGTCAATGCACATTCTCCATGAGCCATCTTTCTTTCTCACCAAAATGATTGGTGACCCACATGGTGATGTGCTAGGCCTGATGAACCCTTTCTCGAGCAACTCCTACACCTGCCTCTTGATTTCAGCATTCTCTAAAGTAGACAACCTTTTATACCTGTGGCTGCTATGATTGTTTCATCTCCCGAGTCTGACCCCAAATATTTCTAAATAGCTACAGTAGTCTTCGTCTTCTTGCACTCAGACTTATTAGGTCTCAGCTCTAGATGCAGAATCCAATAGTGCTCATCATCATGCCCATGTTTTTTTACAGTGAGTGCATGAAGCTTTGATTTTTTGTGCAGTGTTAGCCTTCCTTGCTTTCCACTTCTACTTTATTTTCTCCTTGCTCTTACTTACAGTGGGTTGGGATGGTCCCCCAACTTCTGGATTTCCATTTCTTCCTCTAGCTTCTAGATGAGTAGCTTGTACAGATACCTCATCTGTACTAGTGGGATTAAACATGAGGATGCTATGCCTCATGTAGCTGTGTAGACCACCAATGTACTTCAAAAGAGTTTCCGGTGACTCTAATGAGATACGCAACATCAATGCTCTCTTTCTGAACTCTTGAGTATACCCTTGTACACTTTTCCCTTTCAACTACCAAAGAGTTTGCCGACTCATCATGGCTTGTTGCATGTAGGCCAATGGATAGAACTGCTTTTTGATTGTAGCAACAAATCCACTCCAGACAGAGATGGTCTTATTAGCACTGCTACATGCTTTAATATTTGATGGTCAAAGAAAAAGTCCGGCCATGTTGGTTGTGCTTGTAAAGGGTTCTTACTTGTCATTTTCCTCCTACCCCTTTACTTCGTTCATACTCCCATAACCTCCTTGCTTTCCCTATTTTCCTCCAAACTCCGCATAGCTCATATTTCCTAAGCCTCTGGACGCTAATGATTTAAAACTCATATAACCATGAACCTTCGCAAAAATCACTACCCACAAAATCCTCCCTCGTCACATCAGTCATGAACATTCACTTTTAACCTTCGTCATCCGATAGCCTCTGCCGATGATCCAACGTCATTCGCTTTCCCCAATCCCATGAACCGCTTGTGCAATAATGCACATGAAAAGTGGTTTCTCCCCGGTCCCATCTACCGCATGTCGTGCATCTATTGTGTCGCGCCCTTCTGTACAATTACTGATGCCTTCCTATAGGCGGTGCGATAAATACTGCCTGCCGCTCAAACAACTCTTCTCAACTATTAAATTCCCCGCAGCTTCTGCTCCTAACCACCATTGGATCTGCCGCCCGAGATCCAACGGCCCTCATCTGTCCCACTCACGTACCTCCTTCTATCTCCCGCCATGAGATATCAGCCATCCATCAATCCCATCCAATGGTTAACATTCATTCCCAGCCCTTCATTCATTTTCCATGCAATCATCGTGTTTTGGCCTGTCTCATGCATCCGAAGGAAAAGGCAATCACCTACCAGTACCCTCTGCAGTTATTCTGCAAAAACTGCATTCAAGAGCATTATGGCCAAAAAACAAAAGGACACTCCTCGAGCAGTTCACAACATTTATCAGTTATGGATCATTCTTCCATAGGAAATTCTACCTGCTCAGGAAGGATAGCCAAGTACCAGAAAATGTCAAAGGCATTCATTCAAAACAACATATTGTAGTAGAGATATTTATCAGATAGTTAATGTGGTTGGTGGTCCATTATGACCCCTCCACGCATAGGATAGAATATATTTTTGTAATCAACCTCTATATATATCCAGAACTCAGAATGATGAAGGTTGATGAATGATATTTTATTGTAAGCTTCAACTTCTGGAAACTGTAACTAGTGTGATACCTACAGCGTCTGGTCTTCATTTTCAGCTAATGCAAGCTTCTTTTGTTGTTAATTGCTCACTTTCCACTTCTTCTTTATTCCAGGTTGTGCCTATTATGCATTTATGCATGTGTTGTTGATGTTTAGCATTAGAGGGGCTGTCATCCCACCTCTGTGTTAGAATTTAGCATGTATCATTGAATTTGTATGCGGGTTTCTATTGTTTTAATGCCAGAGAGCTATCATCCTGTCTATGCATTAGGAAATAGATTTACAGAACTCTTAACTGGTTGGAGTTGGCCATCACAAGGTCCTGTGCATCTGCTGGTGTGATCAATATTCTCCATCATCACCTTATCCTCAAACTATGAGTAATTGGTGGTCTAAAGCCTTGTAGTCTGGGGGTGTTCACCCATGTCTAGGGTTAAGCATAGTAGAGGTGGTTATCTGGCTTGAATATGCAGAATTTCTTTCATTCATCCACTATTTTTCCAACATTTTGTTGAGTTTGTAATGTTCCCGAGCATCTCTAAGATACAACCTAGGAGAGTTTCTTGGGGTGATAACATTAATTTGCGCTATTGCCGAGGAGAGGAGATTGAAGTTTAGCTTCCCTGGGAAACGACATAGTTCCAGATTTTGATGATAGACAAGGTTTGGGCACATTTCTGGTCGTAATCATATATCTGACGACTCCACTAGAGGAGGACCTACCTGGTGGCAACTCCACGTTCCAGTCCTGGCTCAATTTGTGAGACATACTTGAAGAAATCCTTAGAATTCACTAGCTGAATCAGTACCTGACCTTGAGAAGATTATCAAGTCGAAGAAAACTTCACTGAAAGGAGCATCAGGATCAGGTAAGCCCAAGAAATCTTATATATCTCTGCAAGAGGAAGTTATAGTTGAAAATAGACAGTTTGAAGAATCAAAACCCTGTATTGCTAGTGAAGAATCACTTGTAGAGATTCATAAAACTCCTTGTGTATTTAGTTCCCCTTTGGATCTCAATCCAAAGCAAGCTTCCCATATAGTCCATCATACTCCCCTGCCTCTTCCATTCAGTTCATTGTTTCCCACTTTTCAATCTACCATTAGCATTCCACATACCCCAGTCATGGCAGGTTAGCAAGTTCCCACGAGGATGGAAAGAATTGTAGCTGCTAGGTATGGACCCTTAGTATTGCCTATTCCTTTGAATGCCATGCTTGTAGGAGAGTACCAAAAATATATGCCTAAATTCAGTGGTACAGATGGAGTGACTGTTGAAGAACACCTTGAATCTTTTTACAGTTATGCTGATAACTTAGATATAAGTGAGAATGATGTGTGGATGACAGTTTTTGTCCAGAGCCTTGATGGAGAGGCCAGAAAATGGTTCAGAGAATTGACCCCTAGATCTACTGCTGACATTGAAGCATTAGATGAAGCATTTTTGAAGCAATGGGGAGATAAAAAGGACTTGTTGTATTACCATACTGAGTTTGGTAATTTGAAGAGTGAAAATGGAGAATCTTTGCCTGATTTTAATAAAAGATTTAGCACAATGTATAGTAAAATACCAGCTGAGGTAAAGCCTACTCCTACCTCAGCCAAACTCACCTATCGCAATGCTTTTGACTCTGATTTCTATTTATTATTGAGAGAAAGAAGATGTGCTACTCTTGCAGACATGCGAGATGCAACCCTAGAAGTAGAATCCAATATTATGGTTGCAGAAAAGCTTAAAAGTCATGCTGACAGAAGAAGGCAGAGAGGTGGGGCTTCATCTTCCTCTACCTCAACTTCAGAGCCAAAATTAGATAAAATGACTAGAATGATAGAGTTATTGGTTGCTGAGATATCAGAGCTAAAGATTGAGCCGAACTCAAGAAAAATAAGGTAGCAGAACACATTTGCTCCAAGAAATTCAAATCCATATAGGAGAGCAAATGAGAAATTACAAATAATACAAAGGGGTAAAGAACCAAATAAGGAACACAAAGTTAAAGCTCCTTTCTAGAATGTAGTCATGGAGGAGGAACAAATTGAAGATGAGGATGAAATACATTATATGGAGGATAAAGGCAGTGCTGCCTTCTTGACATTGATTGAGTATGAAGAAGCTTTGCTGTAGGAACAAGACAGTAAAAGGTGGGACAGAGAGGCTGTTCTGCAAACTGGTGAATAGCAAAGGTATAACCTGAGGTCAAATGCAAATAATGTCAAGGAGAACCCTACCCAAAGAGCTATTGTTTGAATTGAGTCACATAATATCAAACAAAAGAGACTCGCAACTGACCCAGTCATCCTCAAAGCACTAGTTCAAGAGGTAAGAGGTCCTGACAAGTCCCCTTCCCCTTTCAGTCTTGAAGGAGAAGTCCACAAGTTAAAAATATATGTGCCTCTGTTATAACTTGTAAAGAGTGAAGTGTTTAGGAAGCCTATCATTGAAGCCCTTGAGCTAAAAGCCACACAAATTTCCACTGACTCTGTTAATTTGCAAGATGATAGACTTGCAGTTGTGCTGAGCCCAATGATCAAGCCTGCTGATGATAACTCTCAATCTTTTTATGTCTCCTTGACCATTCATGATAAAATCCTCTACAACTACTTGCTAGACATAGGGGCTAGCCACAATCTAATGCCAAACGCTGTCATGGAAGAGTTAGGCCTTGATATCGCTAGGCCTTATCATGATTTATTCTCTTTTGATTCAAGGAAAGTCAAATGCTTGGGACTGATAAAAGATTTAGCCATTACCCTAACCCAGCTGCCCATGAAGAGCATGCTGATGGATATTGTGGTAGCAGATGTCCCTCCTAAGTTTGGCATGCTGCTGTCTAGAGGATGGATTAAGAGACTAGGTGGGACATTACAGAATGATTTATCATATGCCATTGTCCCAGTCTTTGGAGGAGAAAGTAGGAGATTATACAGAGAAGCAAAATTGGCATATATCATCAGTGATGAGAAGAATCCTACAAATCATCCTATTTATGCAGTGGACACTGATTTTGTAGCATGCATTCTCCAAATAGAAAAATCTCAGAAGGCCTCATTGCACCTCAGGAAACCAACATTCCAGGCCAAAGAAGAGCAAGGAAATCAGGTTTGGAAGTGTTGATGCCTCGAAAATCGCTGCAACAACATTGGGGGATAACCACCCGGTCCGGACCTTAGTACAACTCCTTTTTCGTTTGGGATGGTGGCTCCGACTGGATATAACGGGACCAGTTTCCCAATAATGAATAAAAGAGGTGGATGAGTGATGGGTTGTCTGTTCTAATGATAGATGGATAACTTAATCTATCAACAAAAATACGAAAACTAATACTAATCCCGGGAACAACTATTCTTTTGAAATGCAGCGTTTAATAATCTTTGTCTATTAATAGGCATGTAGATGACTCTGTAAAATAAACATAGATATTCAATCATTTAAAGATTACTTCATCTAAATAGTTAAACAAAGTGATTAACACAAAATTACTGCATTTATCATTTATATCATCGATACATATATGATTGAAAGAAAAGCATGCTATAAACAGCCAATAGTGGGATGCATAAAGGATGTTGTTAAAACACACATATATATAAAGCGAATAATAGCAAGAGCGATCAATGACAATTCATATACAAGAATGAGTCCAGACATAGATAATAGTACCATATGAGCTGCTAATCAATCCCAATATCAATCGCTATTTTGAAATTCTTCCTTCAACGCAGAAATGCTTTCAAACAAAGACAGTAGTGCACATTTGTATAAAAGTTTCCTTATCAAAATCAGAATGATTGGTCCAGTTTCATAAAAGAATATCCCTGAAGTACAATAGTGCAACTTCAAGGTTTAAGTCATATACAAAACTTTACGACCCTTTCTAAATGCATGAAAGGGTATATAAATACTACTAAAAAAATATATGAAAACAAAATCCTACTTAATTGGCATCAATTAATACTATCTATCTTCTTGGGGGAAATCTAGCAGTCGGCGATGTGAATCATGACTCAGGCTATTTGCCTTTAAACTTGAGCTGGCTTATCGCAAGCATTGGCTCCACTTCGGGTGGTCTGTTGAGGCACAAGCTGAGTTGGGCAGCAAAGGTGGCATCCTGAATATCGGGTATAATATACCCGATCGCATCTGTGAGGCATTTGAGGGCGGCTCTCTGGCTGTGCAGCTTCACTAAAAAGAACAAATAGGCATCCCATGTCAAACTGTTGATTCCCGTAATTAACCTTCCATTTTTCTCCAACTCTAGGTAGCATGACTGCTCCAACATCTTTGTTGCTGTTAATTGGCCTGGAGTACATTGATAAATCATGTTAGACAAGTAAAGAGTATTATTTACTAATTCAACCAAATTACTAGTGGTTGTCTTGCATCTCAAAATTGCTCTTTCCACCTTCATTAGCTGAGATTGCCATTCTATAAATAGTATTTCTTTGTGTGATTCTAGGATCCTTGGTAGGTTAGCTGCCTGTCCCTGATCGGAATCTTGCCATTCTAGAAAATTTGTCAATGTTTCTTTGGCTTGATCCAAATCTGTCCTTACCTTTTCTACTTTTTCACTTATGGATGCTGCTAAGTCACACAATGGTTCTGCCTGGGTGATTTGCTGGCACAAGAGCTTCATTTGATTTATCAATCCTTTGTTTAATTGAAATGCCTCTGCTTTAAACTCATCTACCTGCGGGAGATTTTTCGTTTGCTCAAGTTGAGCTGATAATTGAGCGATCTGCTCATCTTTGGATTTTAGCATTTCCTCAGTTGATGTTTTCAGTTGCGCCAATGCCTCCGATAACTCCTTTTTCTTTTGTACTGCGCTATCGTCAATCCTCTGTTTTTCTTCCTGCAATTGCTTAGTCAGCTGATTATTTATTTGTTGTTGTACTAGCAATTGCTGTTCTGCCTGCTCTGCCTTCTGTTGCACTTCCGATAATTGTGCCTGTAGCGAAAAGATATCCTGATCTTTTGTCTTTAATAAACTTCTCACCTCCGATGCTTTATCTATTGTCGCCGCCAAATAAGCTCCAGCATATTGCGATAGCTTTGTCAAGTCATCAGAGGGGTCAAATTCTTCTTTCCATACCACATTGCCCGTTACTGTTAGTTCTGGGAATAAAGAAGGTTGATCAATCCTTCTCCTCTTCCTCTGTCGTTTCACTACAGCTTTATGCTTTGGGCTATAGAAGACATCCAAGGGAGGAATCTCTTCAATCTGCAAAATGATTTCGCCCGATGGATCCTTTGGGATTATTTCCGCTTCCTTTGATTTGGGTGGGTCGTTGGTTTCACCTGAAACCTGCTTTGAAGTCGCCTCCTGTGCGTTGCCCTCTTTCGAAATCTCGTCATCTTTAGAGCATTCTAGATTGACGATAATCGAATTAAATTGCTGCCATTCCTGGAGCAATTTCGGATCAATCTGTGTATCTTCATTTACTTTTAAATTGCTCTATTCTTGCACTTTTGCCTGGGTCTCTTCCTGTCTATGCAATTTTGCCTGGGTCTCTTCCTGTCTATGCTCATGCACTTCCTCCTGTTGCTTTGATGTAATAGGAGGTTCTTTATCAAGTCGCTGCTCAGTCTTGCTTGATTCTGTTGTTGGAGTCGTCGCTAACAGGTCTAGAGGCAGAGTTTGCAACCTCTGCTCTCTAAGTCTGTTGAATTCAACCAGTCCCTCATCGTTGTATTCAAGTATGGCGAGCTATTTAACTTGATACATTGACTCGGCCGATGCGAACAAGTCCTCAAATCTATATTCTTTATGCTTGAACTTGGTCAATTTGCCCTGGTTGAGTGCATTGTAGGCGACTTTGTTTGGATCAAATCGCCTGCTCGGTAGAGTTGCCAGGGTTAGCGAATTTATTTTCTCAGCTTCTTTCTCTGCATGTTTGAAATCATGCAGAGTGTAGACACCAATTCTCAAAGGAAAAGAGGGCCAGACGTGCTTCTTAGCTTTCTTCAGGGTTTGTGTAACCCCTTCGGCGATGATCTGATATGCTATTTCCCTGGCCAGTAGTTTATCAGGGATGTAAAATGGGGGAATGAACCTTTCAGTAACCCGGGACTTGAATCTAAAATCAAGAATTACAGATGCTAACTTATCAGACAGTATATCTGCCCAATCCATTATTTCGCCACTACATGCCGCCTCCATTAAGGGGACCATTTCTATGGTAAAATTGGCGGAATCATGTAATCCCCACAATCTGCACATCATTATCCCAGCATAGCAATAAGGAGAGCATAGAGAATCGATCGAGTACTTACCCGAAGATTCGTGCTTGTGCTTTGCTGGATTTTGTCTGCAACCCCAAATGGGTTCGGATTCAGTCTCATTCTCAGCTCGGAATTTCTCCAGGAATGCCGTGTTATACTTCTTCTCTGCCTCCAGCAAATGATACATTTGCCTTAAATCCTCGGCTCGAAAGGAACCGAAAATTCTCCCATCTGTGGTGCTAAAAGTTCTGTCGGTAATAGGGATTTCCTGAATTGCCCATCTAACCACATCTGTATATGGGAGGATTTGCTCCCAGGCTGCTATTCGATGAAGAAAACAGTTGGCTAAATCGCTCAGATTAGCCTCGGATTTGCTAGTGCTGTCAGCTGAAACTTGTATTGCTGTCACCCTCGACTCTTCGGCTTCAATCAGATTATATGTGCCTTGCCAAGTAGCTCTGGCAAGTCCTAGGCATGTAGTGTCCGATATGAGCCCTTTATTTTTATTGCTTGGATCAACAACAGGTTGCCCTGTGGCCGGCGAAGTGGAAGCCATTGTGGTTTTCTTGGACTTCTTCCCCATTCTGGTTAAATCTGTTTCTGCGGAAGAATTCTCCAAAGAGATGATAATGGGCGTAATACAGAAAATGATAGCATAAATTGAATAGACTGAGATATATATTGATAAATGCATGGCGAACGATTGACTTAAGGTGGCCTCGAATAAAATCTGTAAACAGATCGCACACTTACTGTTTCATTAAATGGCCATTAAGACCTGTCAATGCTATCAATGCCCGTCAATTCGATTAATGGCCGAATGATTTATTTGAAGCGTGCCTTGGGTATTTTGGTGGTTGAGCACAGATGAATGGCTCTTCGAAAGATAAGGCCTTAAATACGAATAAATCGTTTTAAACTCGCTTTTAAGATTTTCTTTGAAAACTGCACTTTTGCCTTTATCGCAATCGGGCGTCGGGGGTAAATCATACATCATTAAATTGGTTCCATTTGGAATCCCCGATCGTCGATAGCGATATCGCATCGTGTCAGGAGTAGCGAGTGGGATAGTTAAAAAGGCGTGCATAGTCGATTGCCGATTGCCGATAATGATATCGCATCGCATCGGAGCAAGAGGGAGCTTTATTGCGTTAATTCATTATCACCGATTGCCGATAGCAATATTGCATCGCATCGGAGATTAAGGGGGCTTTAATTGCGTTAATTCATTTATTGCCGATACCCGATAGCGATTTCGCATCGGAGAAAACCAATATGTCCTCAAATTGTGTTCCCTTTGTCATTGGGATATGCAATTTTGCGATCGCTTTATCGCAATGACAAAAGATTAATTTTATGTTAAGGCTTTTGATTGGTTTATTGAGAAGGCTTTTCAATAATGTTTTATTTTATCTCTTCGGACCTTTTTTAATAGAACTAAGTTGATACCAATTAAAACCAAAATTAAAAAAAAGGGACCCATTTCATATTATGGTTTTGGGATAATAATGATATGAAATGGGAGGTTGTTGTAGGGCACAACAATTGGCGATTCGCTGGAAGAAACAGTTATCTCTGAAAAGTATAGAAATACTTAAACTTGTTCAAAATAGAAATTTTATCAAAAGGGAAAATTCTAATATAACTAGGTATAGTTGCATTCCAAACAAAATAAAACTTTCTTTGCTAATTCCCTCTTTTGTTAAAAATTAGATACATTCTAGATTTTAAATTGGCCCCTATTGGTTGATAGTGATAAAACAGAAAACCTTTCCAAATCAGCTTTTAAAATTAACTCCTTTTTCATAGGTAGAGCCTCTGCTGCCAGCAAACGTTCATAGTTTCGGCAGGGATACCTTTTAACCATATCATTGTCTATTGTCCCATTCACCTTAGAGCATGATTAACAGAATGAATTCAAAACATGTTTTTCAAATTTTGTATTTTTTTCTCTTTTCTGTTATTTTGTAAGATAAAAAGACATTGCCCTAGTTTGGTGGCCAGCTAAGTGACAATGCCATTCACTGGTAATAATCTAACCGAACAAGCTGGCTCGTGATGAGACCCCTTGTCTTACAATTGAAGCCATTACCCTGTTTTGGTATGCAGTATTGGTAATGTTGGCTAAACTATTTCCCTATGAACATGGTAAGCAGGCTTGTAATAAGACCTCTTAACTTTTATATCTAGTATTCTCAGAATTACACCCTGAATAATCATGAACTTGGGTAAAATGGGATAGTCAATTTTCCTCCTTAAGGTAGGATGGATGACAAGGTAAGAGTTTGAGATGTTGAATTTGGATTAGCTTCTATTTTAATATTGATAACCTTTTTATAACCAATTTAAAAAATCTAAAAAGATTTACAAGATTTATAAACTTCAAGAGGAGTTCACTAGGATTGTATTGTAGTTTCAGAATGCAATTATATCTAATTTCCTAGAAATCATTCCTTTTGTTTAAGAATTCTATTTATTTAAAAGTAAATATCACACTACTTGTTTTGAACAACTCTTTAAGTATAGCAAAGGTCAATAGAAGATACCTCAAAGCTTTATTTTCTAATGCTCCTACAAACTACAAAAATGCTATTAAAAGGAGAAGGGGTTACCTCCTCAATTGAAGAATTTCTTTAAGATAAGGCCATTAACAGGGAGAGAATCTCTCAACCCTGATTAAATCTTGTAGTATGAAGGTCGAATGGCCTATCTTTTCACAGATTTGAAATGGTCCAAGCCACATCTTCTGAAACTTGGTGTGTTTTCCCTTATCTTCATGGGCTTTGTCCCATTTCAGGACTAAATCACTGACTTGAAATTGTTTGGAACCAGATGAAATTGAATCAAATGATGACTTGATGATCTGCTGATGTTTCACATGAATGATTTTAGCTTTTTCTCTTTCTTCTTCTAATTTTAGAATTTGGTCATGTTTAAGTTGTAAAGAAGAAGAACGGCTTTCTTCAATAAATTGAACTAGGGCTAGAGAAGGGAGGACAAGATTTGTTGGTAGCACTGCTTCTTTTCCATACACAAGCTTAAACGGAGAAGAACCTATAGAAGCTTTTTGCGTTATCCTGTCTGCCCATAATGCAAATATTAAAGATTTGTGCCAGTTCTTATGATTCTGTTCGATAGTTCGCTTGATAATTTTAATCAGATTTTCGTTTGTAGATTCTGCTAAACCATAGCCCCGGGGATAATAATTAGCAGAGTATTTGAGTTTAAATCCTCTTTTAATTGCGAAATCAAACATAGCATTGCCTGAAAAGTAAGATGCATTATCAAAAACAAGAGCATTCGGAACACCAAACCTGGTAATGATGAATTGGTCTATGAATTCAATAATAGCTTCAGAATTTGTTGTCTTTAAAGGAATCGCTTCAACCCACTTGGTAAAGTAATCAGTAGCGGTAAGGATATACTTATGTTGTTTGGAAGAATTTGGGGTAATCTCTCCAATGATGTCCAATCCCCATTGTTCAAATGGTTGTTCAATGTTGACAGGTTGCAAAGGGAAGGCTGATTTTCTTTGTCT
>APFE031714233.1:0-31759 GCA_000404065.3 Pinus taeda
GCTACTTGATCTGCCAAGATTAAACAGTTTGGACAGATATCATTCTCTATACTACAACATAGAAATTGAAAACATGGCATGATCCAGATTAGACTGTTGGACCATCCATCCAAAATTGAATTCTTATGAAAACTGATATAGACATTGCCTTCTTAGGAAAATATGAGATCTTTGCATTTGTCAAAGCTGAGCATATTTGGACCTTTGATATCCAATCATGAAATATGAAACCTATTGGTATAGGTATCCAACAAATAGAATTCCTGTGGCAATTCATTGATCATTGGGTAGAACTAAACTCGGATCCTCTTCACAATTAGAATTTAGACTTGTCACAATGAAAACATTACAGGTTTATGAAATTTCGGTCCCTGAGGTAAGAACTTGACCCAGAGGTCTAATCTTAGGTTGTTATGAGGAGGAAACCATCATGGGAGATTCTAGGCTTTAATCCAAGTTTACAGAGAAACAAAATTATTCACCTATGTAGGACAAAGGAACATACATGGCCTTGATTGATCCCATGTTTTTGGTTGCACTAGTAAAGGATTCTTAGGTCCTTCTCGGGCTTTTTTTTAGATCATTCCCATGAGATTTTTTGAGGACCAAGTGTAGAAAATCTTGAACTTTGAGCAACAAAAGCATTGTTATAATATTCATCTACAATCTAAAGCACACCTTAATTAAAGAAGTAGCAAACTCCTTCATGGTTTTGGCAGTAGGGTTTTGGGTATCCTTTGGAGCAACATTTGAAGGGTTGTTTAACGTGAAATTGAAGCAAGCTTAAAGAACCTTTTGAAGCAGTTTATAAAGATCTCCTTGAGGTGACTTAACACACAATTGAAGTCCTATTGTACACCTTTGCATCAGTTTTGAAGCAACATACCTTGAAGGGTGAAGACAATTTTGGAGTATTGAATTCTATCCTTTCAAGGACTCTTGAAGATACCTTGAATATTGGTTGAAGAAAGACTTGGTTGGCATTTTTCGATCTCTAGAGACTAGGTTTTTGGGCAAAATTTGGAGGAACCAAATGAAAATATTGACAACATCCTTAGAGTAGACTTTGAAGAGAATTTTGGAGGACACTTTTAGAGGACAAACCTTGAAGAAACCTATTGAAGAAGTCACTATCATGAGATGCTTCTTACTATTATCATTCTTCCTCCCTAGGTTTCTCTATCACTTTCCCTAGTGTTACAACCCACATTATTGCAGATTCCTCTATAATTTGTGTTATGGTTTTAGCCTCTACAATTTCAGTTGTATCTTCCCCTATTTGTGATATAGTTATGAAGTGTCAATGAGTTCTAGGTGTGCTAAGGAGGAAGTGAAAAGGTATGCTAGCCAGTGCCAAGGCATCACAGGGGAGAACTAGGTCAAAATGCTTGGAAATGAATGAATAAGAGTGTGTGCCAAGGAGTGTCAGTGAATTCAGTTGTCCCAAGGACAAAGTATGCTAGGAGAAGTTTAAAATAGGACTTGCAAGAGGCAAGCCTATGGTTGTGATAAGGTGTGTACAAAGTAGTTGCAGACAAAGGGAGAATTTAGGTTGGGCACAACATTGTTTTGTCAATGACTTGGTTGGGTTCCCAAGTCGCAAAAAAAATAAGGTTATCTATGAGGGCATGATAGCTAGGGAGTGCCAAGGTGTTTGATGCAATGCGAGGAAGTAATAAAACATGGTAGACAATTCCAAGGCATTTTAGACATGCCAAGTGCTAAGGCATGCCAAGAATTTATAGGCACCAAGGTGTGGCGCCAAAACATGCTAGGGAGTGTTAGGGCCAAGTTCTAGGGAAACACAAGGGAGCACTAATTTCAAATGCATGGAAATGAATAAGTGTGATGGAGAGTGTTAGCGAGTATGAGGTGTGCTAAGTGTGAGGGAGTGCTAGGATGTGCTAGGGAGTGCCAAAGCATGCCAAGAAATGCAGGGGATTCTAACATGTGCTACATAGTGCCAAGGGATTGTTAGGCATGCCAAGTGTTATGGCATGTCAATATGTAAACTTTGTTGCTTAGTTGTTTTATGACCACGGTTGGATGTGAGCCTTGTCTTTGTAAATTTTTAAGTTGTATGGGTTGATATCCAACATGAGTAGCCTAAGATGAGTTATAGGAAGTTCTTAGGTGAACAGGGCATAGTCTAGTTGTAATAATTGTAACTTGGTCAAGCTATTATTATAGTCATGTTGTTGTTATAGTTGAGGCAGGATTTGGTTGGGTTCCCATATTGCAAAAAATGTAAGGGTAGTTGTGAGGGCATGATAGCTAAGGAGTGTCAGGGGGTGCTAAGGAATGAAAAGGTGTGCTAACACATGCCAGACAGTGTGAATGCATGTCGTGCTGGGGAGTGTCAGTGCTAGGCACAACATTATTTTTTCAATGACTTGGTTGGTTTCCTAAGTCGCCAGAAAGGTAAGGCTATCTATAAGGGCATGAAAAATAGGGAGTGCCAACATGTGCCAAGAAATGCCAAGAAGTGCTAACAAATTCTAAATAATTCCAAGGCATGTTAGGCATGCCAAGTCATGCAAAGTGCTAAGGCATGCCAAGATGTGCCAAGTGTTAGGGTGTGGTGCCAACACATGTTAGGGAGGGTTAGGGCCAAGTTCCAGGGAAACACAAGGGGGCACTAGTTTCAAATGCATGGAAATGAATGAATAAGAGTATGTGATAAGGAGCGTTAGCAAGTTCCAAGTGTGCTAAGGAGGGAGTGACAATGTATGCTAGCAGTGCCAAGGCATGCTACAATGCTAGGGAAACATGCCAAGATGTACCAAGTTCCAAGGTGTGCAATTCTTGCTAAGGAGTGTTAGTGAGTGTTAGGGAACACAAGGGAGCACTAGGTCAAAATGCATGGAAATGAATGAATAAGATTGTGTGACAGAGAGTGCAACGCGTTCCAGGTTTGTTAAAGAGGGAGTGACATGGTATATTAGGGAGTGCTAAGGCATGCTAGAGTGCGAGGGTAGCATCTAACCAAGATGTGCCAGATGCTAGGGTGTGCCAACACATGCTAGGAAGTGTTACAGAGTGCCATGGAAACACAAGGGACCACTAGGTCAAAATAATGTATGGAAATGAATGAATAAGGTTTTGTGACAGGAATTCTTAGTGAGTTTCAAGTGTGTTGAGGGAGTGACAAGATATTCTTTGCAATGCTAAGGCATGCTAGAGGTCAGGGCAACGATATGCCAAGATGTTCCAAGTGATAAGGTGTGACAATGCATGTTATGGAGTGCCACGGAAACACGAGGGAGCGCTAGTTTCAAATGCATGAAAATGAATGAATAAGAGTATGTGACAAGGAGTGTCAGTGAGTTCTAGGTGTGTTAAGGAGTGAGTGACATGGTATGTTAGGTAGTGCCAAGGAATGCTAAAGGGCCAGGGTGGCATGCCAAGATGTGCCAGGTATCGGGGAGTGCCATGGAAACACAAAGGAGAACTAGCTCAAAATGCATGGAAATGAACGAATAAGAGTTTGTGATAGGGAGTGTCAGTGAGTTTCAGGTGTGTTAAGGAGGGAGTGCCAGGGTTATATGCTAGGAAGTTCCAAGGCATGCTAGATTGCCAGGGCATGTCAGGGAGTGTTGGGGAGTGCCAAATCATGCCAAGGAATGTAGGGGGTGCTAACACATGCAACATAGTGCCAAGGGATTGTTATATGTGCCAGGTGTTATGACATGTCAAGATGTAAACTATGTTTCTCAGTTGTTTTATGGCCACGGTTGGACATGAGCCTTGACATGGTAACTTGTAACTTGTTAAGTTGGATACATTGAAATTATACATGAGTAGCCTAAGATGAGTTATAGTCAGTTCTTAGGTGAACAAGGCATATTCTGGTTGTAGTAACTGTAACTTGGTCAAGTTATTGTAGTCGAGGCAAGACTTGGTTGGGTTCCCAAGTCCCAAAAAAAGTAAGGGTAGTTTTGAGGGCATTATAGCTAAAGAGTGTCAGGGCGTGCCAAGGAATGAAAAGGCATGCTAGCACATGTAGAACATTTCAAATGCATGTTGAGGAATGTTAGGGGGTGTTAGGGAATCACAAGTGAGAACTAGGTCAAAATACATGGAAATGAACAAATACGTTTGTGTGCCAAGGAGTGTCAATGAATTCCAGGTGTCTCCAGGACAATGTGTGTTAGGAGAAGGTTAGAATAGGAATTATAGGAGGAAAGCCTATGGTTACAATTATAAGGGGTTGGTCAAAGAAGTTTTAAACAAAGGGAGACTTTGGGTTGGGCACAACACTGTTGCCAATGACTTGGCTGGGTTCCCAAGTCGCAAAAATAGTAAAGTTATATATGAGGGCATAACAATTAGGGAGTGATAAGGTATGTTATGCACTGCTAAGGCATGCTAGAGTGATAGGGAAGTATAGTAAGATGTGCCAAGTGCCAAGGTGTGCCAATGTGTGCTAAGGAGTGTTAAGGAGTGTCAGGGAAACATAAGGGAGAACAAGGTCAAAATGCATGGAAATGAATGAATAAGAGTGTGTGACAAGGAGTGTTATTGAGTTCCAAGTGTGCTAAGGAGAGAGTGACATGGTATGCTAGGTTGCACTAAGTTATGCTAGATTTCTAGGATGACATGCTACCAAGATGGGCCAGGTGCCATGGTGTATCAACATGTGATAGGAAGTGTTAGGGAGTGCCAGGGAAACACAAGGGAGCACTAGGTCAAATTAATGCATGAAAATGAACAAATAAGGGTTTGTGATGGGAAGTGTCAGTGAGTTATAGATGTATTGAGGGAGTAAAAAGGTATAGTAGGTAGTGCTAAGGCATGCTAGAGGCCAGGGAAACATGCCAATATGTGTCAGGTGCTAGGGTGTGCCAATGCATGCTAGGGAGTGTTATGGAGTGCCAAAGAAACAAAAGGGATCATTAGTTTTAAATACATGGAAATGAATGAATAAGAGTGTGTGACAGGGAGTGTTAGTGAGTTCTAGGTGTGGTAAGGAGGGAGTGACAAGATATGTTAGGTAATGCCAAGGAATGATAGAGTGCCAGGGAAACATGCCAAGATGTGTCAGGTGCAAGGGTGTGCCAATGCGTGCCATGGAATGTTAGGGAGTGCCACATAAACACAAGGGAGAACTAGCTCAAAATGCATGGAAATGAACAAATAATAGTGTGTGATAGGGAATGTTAGTAAGTTCCAAGTGTTCTAAGGAGGGAGTGACAAGGTTATATGTTAGGCAGTGCCAAGGCATGCTAGAGTTCCCGGGCATGTCAGGGAGTTCTAGGGAGTGCAAAGCATGCCAAGAAATGCAGGGGATGCTAAAACACACCACATAGTGCTAAGAGATTGTTAGACATGCCAGGCGTTATGGCATGTCATGATGTAAACTGTGTTTCTTAGTTGTTTTATGGCCATGATTGGATGTGAGCCTTAACTTGGTAACTTTTTAAGTGGGATGAGTTGAGATTGGACATGAGTAGCCTAAGATTTGTTATAAGCAGTTCTTAGGTGAACAAGGCATAATCTATTTGTGGTAACTATAACTTGATTAACTTGTTGTAGTCGAGGTAGGACTTGGTTCGGTTCCCAAGTCTAAAAAAAGGTAAGGGTAGTTGTGAGGGCATGATAGCTAAGGAGCGTCAGGGCATACCAAGGAATGAAAAGGTGTGCTAACACATGGCAGACAATGTCAATGGATGCTGAGGAGTCTTAGGGAGTGTCAGGGGAACACAAGGGAGAACTAGGTCAAAATTCTTGGAAATGAACGAATAAGAGTGTGTGCCAAGGAGTGTTAGTGAATTCCAAGTGTCCCAAGGATAAAGTGTTTCAGGAGAATTTCGTAATAGGACGTGCAGGAAGCAAGCCTATGGTTGTGATAAGGCATGGACAAAGCAATTTCTAAGAAAGGGAGACTTTGGGTTGAGCACAATATTGTTTTTCCAATGAATTGGTTGGATTCCCAAGTCACAAAAAAGGTAAGGCTATCGATCAGGGCATGACAACTAGGGAGTGCCAAGGTGTTCTAGGGAATGTAAGTTTCCCAAGTTGTGGAAAAATGTAATGCTAGTTGTGAGGGAATGGCTGCAAAGGTGTGTTAAGGAATGATAGGGCATGCTAACATGTTCCAGATAGTGCAAATGCATTTCAAACAAGCTAATATGTGCCAAGTGCTAAGGCATGCCAATATGTGCAAGGGTGTGACAATGCATGCTAGGGACTATAAAGGCAACAAAAGGGAGAAACAAATTAAATTACAAGGAAATGAACACATAATAGGGTCAATAAGTCATCAATTTACCTTTTCCACGAGGTGCATACTATGCACACTAACCCTAGGTGCCAATAGGTGACAAGTGCCAAGTGTCAGTACATTCTAAGTGACAAATATTCCTCTGTTACTTCTCATCTACTTTCCAATAATTGATCTCAAATAACTTTAATATTAAACCATGCCAAAGCATACCAAGTCATCTCAACACATACCAAACATGCTAAGAATTGCTAAGTGCCAACACGTGCCAAGTGTCAATGTGTCTCAAGGAGTGTGTTGCATGCTATGAAGTGGCAGAGCATGTTGAAGAGTGCTAAGGTATGCTAGAGAGTGCCAATGCATGCTGAGGAGTGTTAGGGAGTACTAGGACAACACAAGGGAGCACTAGGTCAAAATGCATGGAATTGAATGAATATGAGGGTGTGTCAAGGCGTTTCAATGAGTGCTAGCTATCATGCCAAGGAGGGAGTGACAAAGTATGCTAAGAAATGGTAAGGCATGCCAGGGAATATTAGGGCATGTCAAGAAGTGCTAGAGTGTGCTAGGTGGTTACGGGGTGTGCTAACAGGTGCCAAATAGTGGAAAGGCATGCCAAGAGATGCCAGGTGCTAAGACATGCTAGGATGTGTAGGGTGCCAAAGTATGTCAATATGCATCAAGGAGTTTCAAGGCAATAAAAGGAATAATCAAGCTAAAATGCAAGGAAATGAACAAATAAGAGGGTTAATAAGTCAAGACTTTATATTTTTCCTAATGGGCATGCTAGGCACACTAATAATAGGTTCCAATACATGCCAAGCGACAATGTGTGCCAAGTGCTAATGTACGTCAATGAAATATTATGCCAATGTGTTCTAGGGCATGCTAGGGACTAGAGGGCATGCCAACATGTGCTTGGGTGTCATAATCATGACAATATGTTCTAGGTATAAATATGTTCCAAGACATGCGAAGTGCCAAGAAATGTTAGTGTGTGCCAAAGCATGTTAAAGTGTGCCATGAGTGTTGAGGAGTGCGAAGTCTATCTCATTAATAGAATTGACAGAGCTTGATTATGTATTAAATAATATAGTTACTACACACACTAGTGGAATTTTATCTAAAGGGAATTTGCTAGATAATAAACCTAATAGAGATGAATAATGTGTTGACTCATAGGAAAACTATATTCTTATTACTTGAGGGAAATGATACACACTAATTACCTCTTAACAAATTGAATGACTCTAACCACTATGGCCTTGGACACATAATGAAAAGGAATCCATAACAATGGTCTTAAATCATTATATTTTGACAAAAAATATAGTAACAGGTATATAGTGTCATCAAAAAATCATTGGAATGATCAATTATGACGAAAATTTGTTGATCGTCACCAAAAGTAACCAAAAAGAGCATTGGTGAGGGTTAATAAAATATCACCACTAGAAGTGTCACCAAAAAGAGAATTAATGATAGACCTTTAACGACCCTCACCAAAAGTGTCACCAAAGAGAGAATTAGTGACAAACCTTTAACGAACCTCACCAAAAATGTCATTGAAAATGGCTTTGGTGACAAACCTTAAAGGACTTACAACAACGTTTTTTTAAGGACCGTCACCATATGTGACATTGGTGATGGACCTTAAAGGCCTGTCACAGGCATGACCCTCACCAATGACCTTTTTTCTTGTAGTGATTCAAATCAATAATGGTTAATCAATTCTACATCAACTTTTAGTTTATGATCTTTTCAGATCACTGTGGAAGCTAATGATGTTGTCGAGGTGGACGGTACTTCAGTAGTGACTGTTGGGATAACAATGGCAGGGGCAGTCTCAAGACTAGCTTGTTTTAACTATATCAAGCTATCTAACTCCTTCTCCATTTCCTTCAGTTGATCATTTAATTGTAAAACGAGATCCATCATTTCCTCCTGATGTGTCTGGCTCTCAAGGACCTCTTTTGTCTCTCAGTGCTCTGAATGAGGAAGTTTTAGTTGTTTTTTAAGAGCATCAATGTCCTCATCCTTATTTTTTATTAATTTCTCAACAGCCTTGATGTCATTGGGATCATGTCCCAGCTCAATTACCATGTCCTCCAATGACTTGATCCTATTGTCCTTGGCCTATGAGGAGGCCTTTTCCAATTTGTACTGTGCTATAATGTTGTCCAATGAACTTTGTAGCTTATGTACAACCATAGCTTTTCCTGTCAAGGTGGAATAAATCATTTCACCTACTTACTTGTGAAACTCAATTTGGTTAATGGGATGAACATCCCTCACCAAAACCTCAAAAGTCTGTTTTCATGTAGTCAGCTGATGTTGTTGGCTGCTGGACTATAGGCTGCATGAAAGACACCTACATTTTTCCTGTTTTGATGTCAAAAGCTAACATCAACCTGATTTGTTTTGTTGGTGTGTGCTTGAAGTATTGAGCATAGGTTTCAGCGTTCAACTTCTCATTTCTCAACTTAATTTCTTTATATTTGTCCTTGATATCCTTTTCTTTATCCACTGGCCTGGTGAATGAAGAAACCTCAACGTTGAGTTGTCTCTCAATCAATTGAGTGTTAGATATTGAGGGTTGTTGTGTTTCTCTTGAAGTTGTTGTGCCTTTACTTCTTTCCACCATTGTATCACTGTCAATGATATCTATTGATTCAATTGTGTCTTCCTATTCAGTTACAGGATAAAGCTTGGGCCTCTTTCTGTAACTCATCTCAAATTGTTCTGTGGTTTCCATAGCTGAACTAAAACCTTCTTCCCTATTTCTCTTTGGGTTCCTATCTTAATTTACTGGAGTCTGTAAAAAAAGGAGGAATATTCATCGGTTCTCCTAGTTCTGGAACTTGCAGGAAGGAACTTTCATCAAACTACTCTACATCAATCAGTGTATTTTTTACATCAACTACAGTGCTATCCATGTCAATTAGAGTGTTTTCCAACCATTCTTATTGGTTGGAAAATCTCTCAATTTATGGTTTGGGATGATGGATGAAAAGTCCCAATTTGACCTTGATCCTTAGCTTATTTATGACTCCATGAGGGTCATACTACCACATAAAACTGTTTTTGAACTTCATTTGCTGCAAAACCTTATCTGCTTCTAGTCCAGCTTCTTTGGTATTACAAATGAAGGGGCCCAATTGATTTTTCATTTTAAATTGGGTTTTCTTCCTAGCTACTAGGAAGTTGACTTCGTTAGAATTGATAATCTGCCTAAAGTATTATAGTGAAAATATCCTCATGGAGAGGTATTTGTGCAGTTTGGAAGGGGAAAGTTGGAATCCATAAATCCTTATCTATGTTTGGTTCTGGTATATATACGAGTCTCCCACCCTACTGTTCTTTACCAACTATACCACCCTTTTGATCTCTTGACTAATTCTGGGCTTAGGGCTACTCGTTAGCATATTAATAACTGGATGGAAAAATGAATCAATGAAGTCCTTATAAGTGAATGTAGTGGAGTACTTTTGGATCAAGGGTGTCCAATATATAACTGGCCTTGGATTTCCTTTGGTATCTAACTTCTGGATGCTGACAGGGAATATATCTGACTGGTAGTATAAAAAGTTGTGAAATAATATAGATGAGTACTTGAAAACTTGCTCAGTTGGTAGTCGGGTGAACTGTTCATGCATCCTATCTGCAATGAACTGAACATAGTTGTAACTTACAGCAGGAGGCTTGCCTGGAATAAAGATGGAGAGGAAGACAAGGACAGCCTCATCCACATGCTCATCTGTGGTGTATCCTAAGATGCAGGAGAGCATGGTTATGATTTGTCTGCCTCTCTCAGAAAAATGGTGGCAACATATGAAGGACTTTCTATAGGGGTATGACAATCCTCTACAATGAAAGTTTGGAAAATTTGGGCTATTCTGGGAAGGTCTAACTTTTTATAAAGGTCTAGCAAGTCTCCAATAGACAGTGGGGTCTCATTAGGGCTTGGTTGGAGTTGCAGCTTTTGGTTAATGGATTCTGCAGTGATGGTAAACAAAACTTGTTGGTCAGGGGTGATAATGGCTCTTTGGCTGGGAATGTAGCAAGCATGACACAAGTGGATGATGTCTGAGAATGGTTGTACTTCTAGAAACAAATACTTGGGAAAATTAGACTCCCAAAGGTGAATGTCATCGTTCTGTTTTAAAAAATTGTCCTTAATCTAGCAGTGGAGCTTTAGAAGGTAAGCAGGGGAAGCAATATCCTTTATTTGGAAGTCTTTGTCTACTAATGCAAGGTGATCGATGTCTAGGTGAGGGGTTTTTAGAGGTCTCACGTCCAGAGAGGTTTGGGAAGCCATAAATGGGTTTATAGATTTGAATTAGGCTTTGAGTGGTTTCAAAAGTGAGGTTCGAAAGTTCTGGAACAGTGGGAGGGTAATTACAGTTTGTAAATAGGGTTTGGGACATATAAATAGGTTTCTTTTCAATTCAGGAAAGTTTCTTTAATTGATTCAATTAATCAAGCTTTCAATTTAAATTGTGCGTTTTCAAATTGAAGGGTCGTTCTGGTTTTTCCCAAGGATACTTGCAAATCAATGGTCTAGCTTGCAAACTGGGTCCAATGGTGAATGCAAATGGTGAGTTGAATTGGTTGCAGAGGTTTCAAGGTATCGCAAATGGCTAAGCAGTAGTTGCAGTGAAAAACGAGCGAAAATAGCAATTTGGGGCTTTTTCGGCCTTCTAATGGGTAACGGTCACATTTTGGTGCGGAAATAATCAATGAATAGTGGGTAGTTTTTGGTTTGCAGAGGGAGGTGGTTTTCTAGGCCATTGCACTGATTTTGGATGGCAGACGATATTTTTCACGAGCACGCAATCTAGCCTAGTGTCGCCACGTAGTAGAACAGTGCCCAGGCAAAACCGCGAATCTCACGTGCTCTCGGGCTGTTATCAGTCGGATGATGAATCTGCACGATATGGATGTACACCGTTGGATCTGGAGGCAGGCGATCGGAGGGATATCACGCAATTGAGTTGCACGGATGAAATCAGGACAATGATTTCGCGGGGCTCAGAGTTTAATTACACAAAAATGTAATTAATTAACGAATAATGTTAGGTTTCTTCATATAAGCAGCGTTAATAGAGTCAGACATGGGTTATGTGGCAGGGCTTTTTTATCTACACCAAGGGATGGTGGGTTACAAAAGGTTTGTCGGGGAAATATGAAATGGGGAGTTAATTACATAATGCGGGGACATAAAAACTTAGGATAAGGAAGTTTTTATGGGTTTTTAGGGGGAAAAGAGAAATTAATAAGGGGAGAAGTGATATTTGTAATGGGGAATGGGTTTCACACTAGGGAAAGGGGTTTTGGGAACGTGGGATGATTTTTGAAGGGTAATTTCTAAAGAAATGTGTGAAACCAAGGAGTAAAGGTCAAAATGAAGGGAAAAATGGTATTTTATAAGAAATGAAGGGATAATTGGGAAATTAGCAAATAAGCATGTGGGGTTGTAATGAAATGAGGGGAAATTAGTAAACAAGCTTGTGAATATCCTTTCTTTCTCATAAATCCTCCTGCACATGAAACATAGGATTAAGCATGATAAATGTGCTTTTGACTCAGCAACCTTGTGCATTTGCAACCTTTCTTCTACCTACCCTTTATTTACCCTAACATTTTTTCTTCATTTCATTGGGTGCATTTGAGCTTGCTGACCCTTTATTTCATTTTCTTTTGACAATCAAATTATCTAATTCTAACCTTATAACTTCCAATGGCTCATATTAAACTAATGAGCTCATTTTTATTCTCTACCTAACTACTGATCTGCCAAGGTTAAATAGTTTGGCTAGATCTTCATTCTCTATCTATCAACATGAAATTTTAAACATGAATGAGTCAAGATTAAGCTATTTGACCATCATGGATTGTGGAATTTCTGACTCGCTGCACACAATCTTATTTTGCATAGTAAATTAAATAGTAGTGGCACTTGAATTTGCACACTTTCATGATCTGTTTTATTTCTTTTTGGGGTTCATATTTTTCATTTTTTTGATCTTTTTCTTTCTTTTTGTCCTTTAATTATTCTTTTAGGACATACCCTCTTTACATTTTTTAATTTTTAATATCGAAAACATTTTGCAGAAAGCAAAAGTATGTACAATATTACAAGACTAACCATAGCCAATTCAAAATTATGAATCCTATTATTATAGGACCCTAACAGTGGCTCCACATGGGGATGGAATTTCTTGGTGAAATGTCAAGAACTTTAAGATCAGTAGCCTTTGAAAATGTGACTATAGTTAACCTGCAAATTTATCTTCTGTGATTCTGCTTTATTCATACTTATGATGGTGAACCCTTCAAAGCTTAGGGCTTTCTCTCCAGGCTTCAACTTCAAAAGATTACCATCCAATCCAATCTAAACTCTGCAATCGTATATACAATGAGTAAAGTAAAGTGAACTATTGTTAATCTGTGGATAAGTAATGCTTCAACATTCTACCATTGGTAGGTCCTCCTGGTAAATTTGTTCCATCTAACTCTCTCAAGAAAAATGCATTGTTACCTTTGTAACCATAAATGATATAAGGGCCTTGCCATAGGAAATCAAATTTTCCATGTTTTCCCTTATCTTCTCTTCTAGAATCCCATTTTAGAACTTTATCACCTATGTAAAAATCATTAGCTTTAGTTTTCTTGTCAAAAATCTTTTTGATTTTATCCTGGATCACTTGTGATTTGACATAGACTTCTTCTTTGATTTGCTGCAAGTGTATTGTCTGATTTATTCTTATTTGGATATCATTTGGTTCTACCTTCAACTCTTGAATGATCTTCATCACTAGTACTCCTAAAGAAAATGGAAAAATAACATCCATTCCATAGACTCACTGATAAGGAGATGTACCAATGGACTTTTTGGTAGCTAGTCTGTCCGCCTATAAGGCATTTCCCAACTTTTTGTTCCATGTCTTCTTGTTGTCTTCTAGTAGTTTCTTAATGATATTGACAAGGCTTTGAAGATTCTACAAGTACATTACCTTGAGGGTAATAAGCAATGGAATGACCAAGGGTAATATGATATTTATTACAAAAGTACCATTTTCTTGGATTTGAAAGCAGCTACATTATCAGTAATGAGCTTTTGTGGGCATCCAAATCTTGACAGTATATTGTTTTCAAGGAATGAGTTAATGACAGAGTTTGTGGCTTGTCTAGAAGGGATGGTTTCTATCCATTTGGTAAAGTAATCAGTGGTTGCCAAAATCCATTTATGCTGGGCTGAGGAGGCTGGGTGAATTTCCCCAATAAAGTCTAAACCCCATTGTTGAAATGGCACTTTTGTGGAGATGGGTTGGAGAGGTAATGGTAAAAATTTCCTTTTACCCTCAAATATCCGGCACTTATGACAGGAGGTCACATGTTTCTTGACATCTGCAAAAAGGGTGGGCTAGTAAAAACCATCCCTCAGAATTTTGTCAGTAGTTGTTTTCCAATACAAGTATCCTCCACAATCTCCTACATCAAATTCTTGCATAATTTTGTCAGCTTCATCTCTTAGTAAACAATTTAATAGAATGTCATCGTTATCTTTCCAAAATAAAGCATTATCTATGATACAATATTTCAATTATTTCATTTTCACAAATCTAGCTTTAGTTCTAGATAAACCAGGAGGAGCTTGCAAGTTTAGTAAAACAAATATGATATCTGCATACCAAGGTGAATCTGTAAAAGCTTGACTGATCTGTGGAGTCTCCATCTCTTCCTGATCATCTAAGGCACCAATGAAATTTATATCTAAGGCCTGACAGTTTTATTCAGCCATGATTTTGGATAAACCTTGGCCTTTTATAAGTTTTGTAGGTTTTATTTCTATTTCATATTCCAAAATAGTGGCAATCCATTTGCCTCTCTTTCTTTCAAACCCATTTTGTGTCAAAATATCCTTTACCACTGAATTTGGAACATAAGCAATGATGTGTGAATGCAAGATGTACACTCCGAAATCCTTAATAGCTTTCAAAGCTAGTGCTTGTTTTTCCATTATGTTGTACTTTAGTATGGCATTTCTTAAAGATTTACTGAAAAATGCAATAGGTTGATCATAGCCTTGATCATTCTTTTGCAACAAGACTGCTGCAATAGTATGTTCTGAAGCAAAAGAACAAATTATAAAATCTTTTTGGAAATCAGGACTTATGAAGACTAGAGTTTTGGTAAGGGCTTCTTTAATGGCCTCAAAAGACTATTTAGCCTTTACTTTCCACTTAAGTACTAAATATTTCCTTAACATGTTATTTAGTTCTCTAATTAACTCTGCTAAGTTTGAAATGAATCTCCTAAAAAAATTTATTTTGCCTAAAAATGACTATAATTCTTTGATGTTTCTAGGATGAGTAATGGTTAAGATAGCCTCTATTATAGTTGGATCTATTCTATTTCCATCTTTGGATATTATGTGTCCCAGGAGTTTAACTTCATCTAGACCAAAGAGTGTCTTTTTCGGATTTAAGGAAATACCAAATTTTCTGCATTTAATGAAAACTCTTCTCAGGTGATCTAGATGTTTATTATCATATTTTGAAAAGACTGTGATGTCATCCTGGTAAACAACTAGAAAATCATGGATTTCTTTGGCAAAAGCGATATCCATAGCTCTTTGAAATGTTGCTCTTGCATTCATTAATCCAAAAGGCATCTTCAAATACATGAAAGTACCCCAAGGAGTAGTAAATGTAGTCTTTGCCTAGTCCTCTAGTTGAACTAAGATTTGGTTGTATCCAAAAAATCCATCAAGCAATGAAATTTTGGATGAGCCTACCACCCTATGAAGAATATGGTCCATCTTTGGGAGAGGATAGTTATCTTTTAATGAGACTTTGTTCAAGTTTCTGAAATCAACATAGAGTCTGATTTCTCCTATTTTCTTCCTAGTATTGACTAAGTTTGAGACCCAATATGAATATCTCATGGGTGCTATGATTTGGAAATCATACATCCTTTTTACTTCCTTTTCAATTGATGGCATAAGAACTGGATTAATTCTCTTAAGCTTATATTTAAAAGGTTTATGATCTTCTTTGATAGGTATCTTGTGTTGAATTATGCTGGTGTCATAAGACTTAAGGTCTTCATAACTCCATGAAAAGACATCTTGAAATTCTTTGAACAGATTTATATATTTAAGCTTTTCATCTGGAGGTAAGGCTTCTGATATTTTAATGAGCTTAAGTTTTTCTTCAATTCCTATGTTACATTTTTCTATATCTACTCTTAAAGGCTCCACTTTTGGTTTCCTAGCTACATCATTTGAATCAAACAAATCCTCTAATGGGACTATTCCCTTGGGAAAAAAGTTATTTTTAAGGTTTATAATTTCAGGATCATCATTCATTCTTTCTTCTATTTCTACATTTTCTAAGTTATATATTTATACTTTAGTGAAATTAGTGGGTTTACCTATATCTAAAGCATTCACATCTATCTCACTATCTATGTTATTATCTATTGTACAATCTATATCTATATTGCAATTTTGAAACTCTCCTTCAGCATTCATAAAATCATAAATTTGAGAATCTTGTGAGAAAATCTGCCAATATTTCAAATTGTCAGGTATAACACACCTATGTCTCACTTCTGCGGTGCACTGGTGGTTGGGATGAAAAGGAAATTTGCAGGTACTAGCAAAAGTGGCTAGAGTATGAGCCTGCATGTTTTGTTTCCTAGGAATGGTAGTAAAATCAGTTTCCAGAAGGTCTTTAACCAAATCTAGGACAATCTCTCTATATTGGCCAAGTCTGGGATTATTTACAGAGTATTCACCTTTGATTTGTTTAATAATCAATTTCGAGTCTCCCATAATAGAAACTCTCTTGGCTTCAAGTTTTCTAGCCATTTGTAGTCCTAAGATTAGAGCTTCATATTTTGCCATGTTGTTTGCGCATTTAAAGTTTAATCTAAATGCATGACCTTCAGAATGATTATTTTCCATGTTGTGAATCCACACTCCTGCACCTACTCCTAATCTATTCACAAATCCATCAAAATCTAAATGCCACAGGGATTCATGAAAAATATTTTCACTATCAGGAGCTTTGTATTTTTCTTCTATAACTGTGATTTCATTTTTGTCATGTTCTGGATTGTACAAGATAAAAGAGTCCATATCAGAATGCATGGAGTATATAGGGATTTTTTTTGCTTTTTTTGTACTACTCACCATGTATTTCATCAATGTCTCTTTGTAAAGTTTCCTTTGTTGCCCAAAAAAATAGATGGTGGCATATGACATGTCTAATTGTAAAGATCCCTGCAATTTTTCTCCCCATGAGCGAGATAACAACATTCCATACTTGGGTGGGATGTCAGCAACTACTATGTCCATGACAATACTCTTCGCTAGGCACTGGACTAGAGTTACACACAAATCCTTAATCAGGCCAAGGCATTTAACTTGGCTAGAGTCAAAGGAAAATAGGTCCTTATATGGCCTGGTGATATCTAAGTTTAGTCTCTCCATGATTGCTTTTAGCATTAAGTTATGGGATGCCTCTGAGTCTAGCATAACATTATGTAATATTTTGTCATGAATGTTCAAGCTAATGTAGAAAGGAGGGATACCCCCTTGCTGATGTGTGTCATTTACCTAAGGACTAAACAATACCTCAGGTTGATCATCATTCAAATTCACAACATCCTCTCCTTCACCTATATTTAATGTTTCAGTAATTTGTGATCTATAGGAATCATTATTTTTCTATCTCAGTCTTAATGTTGAATGGAAATTGAGTTTTGCTTGAATGGAAGAGATCTTCCTTAGAAAATGTGGTTTGTGTATTTTTATCTTATTTTTCAATACTTGGCACTTCAGTCTGTGTTTCAGCAGTTTTGTTTTGAATTCTCTTATTTGGAATGATTTGAGTAACAGTTTCAATTTGAGTTTCAGATGAGGTTATATCTACAATTTTGGGCTGGAAGTCTCCTGAGTTCCTCTAGGGAGGATTTGTAAGATTTTGGTCACAAGAGCTTCTGTTATCTTTTTAGTTTGGGTTTGGATTGATCTCTTAGTCAGAATTTCATTATTATTTTTACTTCTTAGACTGTACTTCTTGTGAACCTCATATATAGCAGACTCATAGAACTATTTAAAGTCAAAAGATTCTCCACATTCTAATTGCAATTGTTGCAACATGTACAATTCTTGTTCTTCTTGCATAATAAAAACACCATCTTCATTGTTAATCCCTAATAAGTTTATTTGGGTTTCATCCTCTCCCTCATGGTTTTGTGAACCCTCAACATAGTTTTCTTGGAAGGGTGGTCAAATTTGCTGATCTAGTATAGCATTCTTTCCAGTGTTAGGATTCTTCCTGAAGTTGGGGTTTCTTATTTGGAGTGGTTGTTGATTCTCCCACTGAATTTTTCTTTCCATGTTTTTTAATCTATCCATTATTCTTTCTACACTCTTTGCTAAACTATCTATTTTACCATCAGAAGTTGAAGTTTCCTCTTTAGTGACAACTCTTTTTTCATTTCTCGTCCTAGCTTTCTTAGCTAATAGATTGGCTTCTACACTAACAACATTACTTTGCATTTGTTCCAATGTTTTAAGGTTTATTTCCCTTAATTGGTATGACATGTCAGTGTAAAAACCATCAAGGAATTTAATCAATGTTAGGTCTAGTGGAGGATTAATATTAGTAGGGATTGCATTGTGGATGCTATTGAACCTAGTAAAATAAACCTAAACTAACTCATTAGGAGCTCTTCTAGTGTTATCATATTCAGCTAGTATTTGCAGAGGGTTTTTCTTTCTCTCCCATCTATCAATAAAAAATCTATGAAAAACAGCTAAGTTTGAAATATGATTAGTAAGTAAACCTTTGAACTATTTCTTAACATCCCTTATTAATGTTTGGGAAAACAACCTCATTTGGACATAAGATTCATCAATCTCATGCAACTCAAAATAGTTAGTGATCTTGTTCACATGCTCTTGGGTTGTATATTGACTAGTAGCATAAAACAAGAAGATTTTTCTTTGGTAATCTTGGGGCATGGCATGGAGCTGTGCTGGTAAAAACAAAGGTGCATATTTGTCTACCATGGCTGAGATTTTGCTTTGACTAAGGGGCAAAGTAGTGGTGCTTGAGGAAGGGCTTGAAATGGATGGAGGTGAACTAGATGAGGTTGAGGTGTTTGGCTGGATAGGAAGATGATCAATAAGTGGTTTAGGGGAATGAACTGTGGTGGATATTATAGGTGAGGTGGTAGTAAATGAAGGTGTATTTACAACATTTTAAGGTTCTGTAGAAAGTTCAGGGGCAACAGCAGTGAGTGCAATTAATTCAACTGATTAGTGGAGATATGCATCATCTATATGGCTTATCAATGTAGAGGTTAAAGATTCTAGCTTGTTAAACATATCCAACACAAGTTTATCTAAATCTCGATGTATAGGCACCATTTTTGATTTAGGGTCTAGCAAAGTTTCATGAATTGAATTTTCTGATTTAGTTCTAAATAATGAGAGGTCAAATGACAAATCAAATGGAATATCCTCTAAAGTTGATAATTCCTCAGGGGAGTAAATTTTCTTTAACTAACTGGATACTACTTGCTTGAGTTTCTGCCTTTTTTGTTTTTCTTAAAATTCTGTCAGGGTCATCAACTATTGTAGCAGGGTTTGGATCTGGATTTTCCTTGGTATAGTGAGTCTTTTTGGGAGCCACAAATTTAATTTTTTAATTTTTTTTTGAAACTTTTTAACATCAACTCTAAAATGACCTTAAGGGGCAAAATATGAGAATTAATATTTCCTTAAAGCTTTATTAGGCTGAGGATCTAAGTTCCCCAGTATGGTTGCCAATATGTTAGCACTCCAAAATTTCTTTTGAGTTGATAGAAAAATAAATGATAGAGGTGACCACAAACCTACTTTGGAGATTAGGATCTAGCCTTCTTAATGCTCAGAGAGGGCTCTCTCTTTATGATTTAACTTTATTTAGTTAATTGATTTTAGGATAGTTATATTTGTATTTGGGTTTTGATTTGGATTTGGTGGTGGGATCACTTACTTAGATGGATAGAGGGATGTCTTTTACCATTGGGCCATGGGATCAAATTTCAAGCAAACAAGACTGGATTAAGTTCTAAAAACAGCGTCTACAGGGCAAGACAACTGAGTTACTTCAGATCTCAAGGCTGGATGGTGAAGTGGTTTTCAATCGGATCCAAGGAATAATTAAGGGTTCTTTAGATTGGATTTTGAATGAAGTGAAAGAGGTCAACCGGGATGGGAGAGAAATTAAGGATTCTCAGATCCGGATATCAGAAGAAAACATAAAAATGATTAACTGTTCAAGACAGAGTTTACTTAAACAAATTCTGAAATAAATTTCGAGTTAATTCATTCACTTTAGATAACATTTAAGTTTGTGAAATACATAAGAAAATAACAAATTTGACAAAGAAAATACTTCATTGTAATAGCTCAACACATGAATCCTGTAATGCAATCTCTTTATTACTCAGTCCAATCTGCTGACCTGAAAAAATTGGTACAATAATGCTCAGGTTTATGATCTATACAACTCTACAAATGTATCGCAATCCACACCCAATACTTCGAATTATGAAGTATTTATACAAAAATAGTTTACAAAATATCCCAAACTGTCTTGGGAATTAATTTAGGAGAAAGAAATATCTTCATGCAAGAAGATAGAGATAGATGTTCAACTGTTGTATGTTGTCCATCTTTATTAGGTATTGTTGTCTTTATGCCCTGATATTTTGCCTTTTATTCTATGCCTTGTTGTTGGTCTTCACACTGGATGTTCTTTTCACTCTGACCTTTCAACTCATACACTTTCACCTGATACTCTTTCATCTGACTGGCTTGTTGATTTTCCTTTTACTGAGTTGTTTTACTCTTACTATACATTTTAACATTTTGATTGTGTATTTCTATAGTAAATCATTCAATTTCTCCCATGTTTCTTTATCTGGAAATTGGATATTTACCATCTTCCTATAAATTTAATCTGCCTCAGTGTATTTGGAAAAAGTAGGTTCATTTACAAAAAGGTGTTTTACCTAATGCTGGAGGTAAAACAAGTTTTCAAAGCTCTGATATAGGACCTTGCCAGTAGGCATCCCCTTCATAGAGAAAGTATTCACCTGATCTCTTTCCACTTCTCTTATCCTTCTGTTGTAGTCTTCCTGTGGCATTAGTTTGTCATTTATTACCAAGGGATTTGGCAGACCTTTCTACCTCAAAACATCAAACTTAACCATGAAGCTGTCTATAGCCAGCTGCATGGTTTGGCACTTATCTTCTAGGTTCATCATCAAATTCCTCTTAGTGAGGACCCTTTTTACTTCCAATATTGTACCTGTTCTATTAGGTATCTCCAATTCCTACAATTCATATTTGTTTTTGGAGTTAAAGAAGTGAATGATCCTAGTGGCTTCCTTTGGCATGTCTCCCAGTTCTGTTTTCACTCTTTGTATGGCTTCTGTAACCTCTTTCACTAAG
Organism: Pinus taeda; assembly: GCA_000404065.3. Classification (NCBI taxonomy): domain Eukaryota; kingdom Viridiplantae; phylum Streptophyta; class Pinopsida; order Pinales; family Pinaceae; genus Pinus; species Pinus taeda. The sequence goes on from APFE031714233.1 coordinate 20,742, forward strand.
TCAATTTGTTCAAAAATTACTTGAATGGATGACCAAATATCATTAATAGAATCAATGATATTGACCCATAATTGTTCCTTGGCTTGGCCAAGTGGTTCACTCAAAGTCAATTCCTTCTCCAAGCTTTTTATTCTTGCATTCATTTTGGTTTCCTTCTGTACTTCTTCTTTGTGCATAATCTGGGCAAGCTTATAGTTATTCTCCACATTGGTTATTTTTTCCTTAAGTTTTTTCATTTGTGTGGTATGAATGGACATGTATTCCATTACCTTGACCAATTTACTAGCTTCATCACTTGGCTGAGTTGCTGCTGTTGTCAACCTTGTTGCTGATGTAGATGTTGTGGAAGCTGGGAGGGTTGTAGCCATTGGAGCTGTAGGAGGTAATGATGCTGCCAAGGTGGATGGTAGTTCAATAGTGACTATTGGGATAACAGTGGCAGGGGAAGTCTCAAGACTATCTTGTTTTAACTATATCAAGCTATCTAACTCCTCCATTTCCTTCAGTTGATCATTCAATTGTAAAACAAGGTCCATCATTTCCTCCTGATGTGTCTAGCTCTCAAGGACCTCTTTTGTCTCTCAGTGCTCTGAATGAGGAAGTTTTAGTTGTTTTTTAAGAGCATCAATGTCCTCATTCTTATTTTTTATTAATTTCTCAGCAGCCTTGATGTCATTGGGATCATGTCCCAGCTCAATTACCAAGTCCTCCAATGACTTGATCTTGTTGTCCTTGGCCTATGAGGAGGCCTTTTTCCAATTTGTATTGTGTTGTAATGTTGTCCAGTGAACTTTGCAGCTTATGTGTAGCCATAACTTTTCCTGTCAAGGTGGAATAAATCATTTCACTTGCTTGTTTGTGGAACTCAATTCGGTCAATGGGATGAACATCCTTGGCCATGTTAGGATATTCCGACACATAGGAAATAGTTAAGTTCAACTTGGTCTAGTATAGAGTTAGGTATAGAGTTAGGTAAAGTGTGTTTCTTTACCGTTGTACATTTTGTAACTTCAATCCGACGGTCACGATATGTAGTGATCCGACGGTTCATTCTCTCCTCGGTATTACCGACACTTGATCCATGGCTTGACACCCGATTGGTCCATGAATTCTATTTAAAGCGCATGAGGGTCATTTGTAGGTTCACCGTGCATGAGAGAAGCTTATGTAAATTTTCATTCTTTTATTAATAAATTGCCTGTAGTAGCCACGTTGGCACAGGCCGTGGACTGTTTCCCTCTCTATCTGTTGTGCCTTTAATTCTTTCCACCATTGTATCAGTGTCATTGATTTCTACTGATTCAATGGTGTCTTCCTATTCAGTTACAGGATTAAGCTTGGGCCTCTTCCTGTAATTGATCTCGAATTGTTCATCTGTGGTTTCCATAGCTGAACTAGAACCTTCTTCCCTATTTCTCTTTGGGTTCCTATCTTCATTTTCTGGAGTCTGTAAAACAGGAGGAATATTTATTGGTTCTCCTAGTTGGAACCTGCAGGAAGGAACTTTCATCAATCTGCTTCTCTATATCAATCAGTGTATTTTCTACATCAACTACAGTGCTACCCATGTTAATTAGAGTGTTTTCCAACCATTTTAATTGGTTGGTAAACCTCTCAATGTCAGGTCTAGGATGATGGATGAAAGGTCCCAATTTGACCTTGATCCTTAGCTAATTTATGACTCCATGAGGGTCATACTACCACATAAAACTGTTTTTGAACTTCATTTGCTGCAAAATCTTATCTGCTTCTGGTCCAGCTTCTCTGGTATTACAAATAAAGGGGCCCAATTTATTTTTCATTTTGAATTGGGTTTTCTTCCTAGCTACTAGGAAGTTGAATTCATCAAAATTGATAATCTCCCTAAAGTATTCTAGTGCAAATATCCTCATGGGGAGGTATTTGGGCAATTTGTAAGGGGCAAGTTGCCATCCATAAATTTTTATTTCTGTGTTGTTCTGGTACAGAGACCAATCTCCCATCTTACAATTCTTTGCCAACTGTAACACCCTTTTGATCTCTTGACTGATTCTAGGTTGAGGGCTACTGGTGAGCATATTCATAACTAGAAGGAAAAATGAATCAATGAAGTCCTGATAAGTGAATGTAGTGGAGTACTTTTGGATCAAGGGTGTCCAATATATAACTGACCTTGGATTTCCTTTTCTATCCAACTTCTGGATGCTAATGGGGAATTTATCTGATTGGTAGTATAAAAACATGTGAAATACTACATACGAGTACTTGAAAACTCTCTCAGTGTGTAGTACTCATGAACTATTCATGCATCATGTCTGCAATGAACTGAGCATAGTTGTAAATTACAGCAGGAGACTTGCCTGGGCTAAAGATGGAGAAGAAGGCAAGGACAACCTCACCCACGTGCTCATCTGTGGTGTATCCTAAGATGCAGAAGAGCATGGTTATGATTTGTCTGCCTCTCTAAAAAAAAATGGTGGCAGCATATGGAGGACTTACTGTAGGGGTATCACAATCCTCTATGATGAAATTTTGGAAAATTTGGGCTATTCTGGGAAGGTCCAACTTTGTATAAAGGTCGAGCAAGTCTCCAATAGACAGTGGGGTCTCATTAGGGCTTGGTTAGACCTACAACATTTGGTTAATGGGTTCTGCAATGATGGTAAACAAAACTTGTTGGTCAGGGGTGAGAATGGCTCTTTAGCTGGGAATGTAGCAAGAATGACAAAAGTGGATGATATCTAGGAATGAGTGTACTTTTGGAAAAAAATACTTGGACAAATAGACTCCTAAAGGTGAATGTCATCGTTCTAGTTTAAAAATTTGTCCTTACTCCAGTAATGGAGCTTTAGAAAATAAGCAGGGGAAGCGTATCCTTTATTTGGAAGTCTTTGTCTACTAATGTAAGGTGGTCGATGTCCATGTGAGGGGTTTGTGGAGGTCTCACGTTTAGAGAGGTTTGGGAAGCCATAACTGGGTTTATAGATTTGAATTAGACTTTGAGTGGTTTCAGAAGTGAGGTTCGAAAATTCTGGAACAGTGGGAGGGTAATTACAATTTGTAAACAGGGTTTGGGACATAGAAATAGGTTTCTTTTCAATTCAGGAAAGTTTCTTTAATTGATTCAACTGATTAAGCTTTCAATTTAAATAGTGCATTTTCAAATTGAAGAGTCGTTCTGGTTTTTCCCAAGAATACCTAGAAATCGATGGTCTGGCTTGCAAACTGGGTTCAGTGGTGAATGCAGAGGGTACTGTGGCTTTAAATGTCAACTGGTCGCTTCAATTAGGTATTTGGAGCTTCTTTAGGCGGCAAGTGGTGGTTGAATTGGTTGTAGAGGTTTCAGGGCGTCGCAAATGGGTAAGCAACAATTGCAATGAAAAATGAGCGAAAAAGAGAAATTTGGCGCCTTTTCGGCCTTTTAACAGGTAACGGTCATATTTTGGCACAAAAATAATCAATGAATAGTGGGAAGTTTTTGGTCTGGGTGGGGAGGTGGTTTTCTAGGCCATCACACTACTTTTGGAGGGCAGGCAATATTTTTCGTGAGCACGCGATCTAGCTTGGTGCCGCCATGTAGCATAATAGTGCCCAGGAAAAACTGCGAATCTCGCGTGCTCTCAGGCTGTTATCAACCGGATGATGAATCTGTGTGATATGGATGTACACCGTCGGATTTGGAGTGCAGGTGATCGGAGGGCTATTGGGCAATTGAGTTGCACGGATGAAATCAGGACAGTGATTTGGCAGGGTATGGGGTTTAATTACATAGAAATGTAACTAATTAATGAATAACGTCAGGTTTTTTCATATAAGTAGTTGATTAATAAAGTCAGACATGGGTTATATGGTAGGGGTTTTTTAACTGCACCAAGGGTTGGTGGGTTAAAAAAGGTTTGTCGTGGAAATATGAAATGGGGAGTTAATTACATAATGCGGGGACATAAAAACCTAGGATAAGGGGGTTTTTATGGGTTTTTAGGGGAAAAGAGAAATTAATAAGGGGCGAAGTGATATTTGTAATGAGAAATGGGTTTCACACTAGGGAAAGGGGTTTTGGGGAGAGGGGGGTGTGATTTTTGAAGGGTAATTTCTAGGGAAATGTGTGAAACCAAGGGGTAAAGGTCAAAATGAAGGGAAAAAGAGTATTTTATAAGGAATGAAGGGATAATGGGGAAATTAGCAACTAAGCATGTGGAGGTGTAATGAAATGAAGGGAAATTAGTAAACAAACTTGTGAATATCCTTTCTTTCTCATAAATCCTCCTGCACATGAAACATAGGATTAAGCATGATAAATGTGCTTTTGACTCAACAACCTTGTGCATTTGAAACCTTTCTTCTACCTACCCTTTAGTTACCTGAACATTTTTTCTTCATTTCATTGGGTGCATTTGAGCTTGCTGACCCTTTATTTCCTTTTCTTTTGACAAACAAACTATCTAATTCTAACCTTATAACTTCCAATGGCTCAGATTAAACTGATGAGCTCATTTTTATTCTCTAGCTAACTACCAATATGACAAGGTTAAACAGTTTGGCTAGATCTTCATTCTGTATCAACATGAAATTTAAAACATGAATGATTCAAGATTAAGCTATTTGACCATCATGGATTGCGGCATTTCTGACAAGCTGCACACAATATTATTTCGCATAGTAAAGTAAATAGTATTGGCACTTGAATTTGCACACTTCCATAATCTGTTTTATTTCTTTTTGGGGTTCATATTTTTCACTTTCTTGATCTTTTTTTTTTTCTTTTTGTTCTTTGATTATTCTTTTAAAACATAACCTCTTTACATTTTTTAATTCTTAATATGGAAAACATTTTGTAGAAAGCAAAAGTATATCGAATATTACAAGACTAACCATAGCCAATTCAAAATTATGAATCCTATTATTATAGGACTCTAAGAGAGACTAATTACAAAATTGAAATAACAAACTGAATGGAAACTAACTGCTAAATAAAATCTTATTTGCTGAATGGAAAAAAAAGCAAACCAACTTACAATTACTTTTGTAGAAATAAAGCTAATAGCAGAATGTCAGAGATAAGAAATGGAAGAAAGAAAGTAGAAATCACATCTTACTAAGACACCTCCCTGACAACGGTGCCAAAAAATGACGAGTACCAGTATTGCAGCAAGAATGTTGCAACTCCTGGAGCTACCAACTTTACTTTATCAACCCAGGGTTCGTACAAACTTGGAGGTGACAGTGCTATATACACAAGCATATGAGATGGGCCCACTCTTTGTCACAACTAAGCTGGTGATAGACCACTATGGTTTCTTAAACCAACCTTCTATTGATTTAGAAGAATCTTGATTACCAATGAGAAAAAGGGGAATTTGCACTAACTGAAATCTTGTCTACTGTAATAAGAAAAGACTGAAATCAAATGCTTAACCACACCATTCATCTAACTAACTTCTAAGAGTCTTTGCTTCAAAAGAATGCTAAGTTAACATGTGTTTAATCCTACTGTCGTAGGCATGTAATCTAAAATAACCAAACATTCTTTTGTTGTGCATATAAATGAACACAATAACTCTTTTTTTCCTCTTTGTCTTTTTTTGTGTGAAAATTTGAAAGCTAAATCCTCTTAGTGATGTGACAGGTGGGTTAGAGATTGTGGTGGAAGGTCAGATGGCTTAAGAGGCAAGTAAGGGTCTTCTCTTATCTTCGTAGATGCTTTTTCCACAATTCGGCCTCAAAACAGGCCACTACATGTCGTCCTACAGGATGTCGTAATGCTCCTACATGATCCCCTGTATTCCTACAGGATCCGAATGATGGAAATAAGAGTGATTTGGAAGGTGGTGTAGGGCTTAGGGAAGGTAAGTGGTGGGATAAATAAGGCAAGAGAGTGACGAGGACTTATTCATAGCACAAAAAATAGTTTGTAAGATGGTTGGATTTGCTCAACAACCCTGGAAAGTTGTTCTTTTGGAATGATGAATAGGGTGAGGGACTTAGTGGCTTTTGATGGTTATGGATGGATGAATTTAGGTTGGGGTTGTTGGTCATGAGATATCCTTGTACTATTGAAACTCCTGCATTGCATCAATCATTAGCATTTATCCATGAATCATGTCAAATGAGAAAGATTTTCAATCAACTAAGAAAACAAAATTTCATTATCTAGTTGCCTATTTCATGCATTGTAAAAATTGAAGAATAATGTGAAACCCTTATAAGATCTAATGCAAGGCTGATGATATCATAAATGAAAATTAAATCCCATTCTTCAAAACTGAAAAGATGTTGGCCTAAGTAGCAGAAAACCCTAAATTGAAACCCTTATGAGATCTAATGCAAGGCTGATGATATCATAAATGACAATTAAATCCTATCCTTGAAAACTAAAAAGATGTTGGCCTAAGTAGCAAAAAACCCTAAATTCCATAAGAAATCAGAATTCTGTCTTTTTGGGGCTGCATATGAATTCTTTCCTTAAACCATGGTCCCTGAATGGAGGAGTGAGGCCAAAACCACCTACTATCAATTTTTTGGTATTCATTTTTCTTCCTAAGATATTGCTAAAGCAATGCACAAATGGAAGCAAACTAATCAAATCCACAAGTACTTGCAATGAAATAATGCTAAAACCAATTAAACCATTAATCTATGAAATCAATTAAACATACAAATACAAGAAGAGAATATTTTGTTGCTAGGGTTGGACCCTAACCCAAGAGTTTCAGCCCTCTGAGTCAACTCAGTGTTGGATGAAGAAAATGCTCATTCTCATTATCATATCAGAAAATTACATAACAATGTCTTCCACAAGTCTTTAACTCGAAAAGTGCTTAGTGATCTTACATAAAAAATACGAATCATAATGAGGCTCTAGGCCTCTTTATTTATACAACTGAAGTCTCCAATGACTTCCTTAAATGTAGGGAGACTTGGCTCCAAAACTCAAGATGAACTAGCTTTTTCACTGTCAGTGGCTCTATTTCCTTTTGATCATCATGACTCAGTTGCTTGCAACTCCGAGCTAGTGTGATTTGATGGAGGAATATTCGAATGAGTGAGGATTAAATGTGGAGGATCTATCTCCCACAATCTCTCCCCCTTGTCTCATTCGCGTTTCTGCCCTTAATTAGCCAAAATTGCCATGATTTTCTCTTAAAACCATGCAATCAATGCACATTAGTCCACTAGGCATAACATCTCACTTTTACTCATCTCATTAAGAAAAATATAATTAAAATATGTAAGGAATTATGAGAAGATTTGATTTAAATAATCTTGGAGGTGTATCAAGGTCCATATAGTTACCCAATGATGAGGCTCATCAATAAGTATTTCCATAAGAAATGGAAAGAATGTCGTGCATCTGGCTGCAAGAAGTGGTTACACAAATATTGTGATATCTTTACTAGTAAAAGATCCACAAATGGCTCAAAGAAAAGACAGAAAGGGCCACACAATAATGCACATGGCAGCCAATCAAGCCAACTGCTTGGATGTGCTGAAGGAACTACTTCAGGGTTACCCAGTAGTAGTTATGCTACATGACAAAAATGGCAACACACCACTATACATACCTACAAGGAATAAGCATAAGCAGGTATTGCCTCTTGATACAACCTACTATAATTTCCTTTAATTATATGACATGGTTTAGCGTTGTAAATTTTTATTAGTATGAGAAGGGAGCTTCCTGTTCAACCAAGAAACACAAAGGTAAGATTTACTTCCACTTGGTGCCAAAATCAAGATTTGTTTTTGTTTTTGTTTTTGTTTTTTTGTTTATATATATATATATATATATATGAATTTATTACTCTGAAGTAGCTACCATTTTTCTTTTTAATTATTGTTGTTCAGCGATATTGCATTGATGTAACATTTCATTCTACCATGGACTTTCTAGCCCTTATAAAGTGGAAGGCACATGTAAAATGTAGAGCCCAACCATAAGCTTCCACCAAATAGTCAATCCAGCCTACTCAATTTTTTGTTGTTATTTCAACTATGGTTATGGTAAGAGAAATAGCTCTTATAGTTTATGGAGAGTATACAAATTGTTGAACATCATATATCCTCTTATCTTTCATGATGAGATTGAGACATGTCTTTAACAAGCAATCAATACAGAAAATAGGATTGTGCAATCATTAACCTTATACAACAAACAAAAGAGATCATGAAATGAATCACTAATCATTCTAAGAGGTTGTGAATGGTTTAGTTGTCCAAAGAATTGATTTCCCTCATTAACTAATGCAAGACTTTAAGCGCAGGCCAATTTAAATCCAAAGGTTATAAACAACGCAGTTATAAATCAAAATTGGAACAACGTGGATATAAATGATGCCTTTGGAGTGCAAGCCAATTTCCACGCACATGATAATCACCAAACACGGCAGAATACGCTTAACTCCTCATCCGCTGATAGCGTACCTTTATCTGAAATAAACAACGCGGTTAATAAGCATATGAGGTGTATACCATACAACGGAGTTAAGAACGGTGGGTGTAGCTTACAAACTATATCTCATCTGGATTCCTCTAGAGTGCAAATCAGATTAGGTTTAAATGTCATAAATCCTATAAACAACGCAGTAAATCAAGAATGGAGTAGTGCGGGTATAGATGCAATCAGCTACACGCGTGATGACGAAATAAGAACAAACAACCTGGAGACCGTACAGAGCGATGTGGACATAATCGGTCTCTCCATCAGGCACAACAACACGCTGGACACTCTGGATCACTCTAGAAAGCACCCCCCTTTTGATGTTATAAAGAATAATGGCAACGCAGTTATGAAGGTTAAGAAAATACAAAAGTGTAAATCAATGGATGAGAATAGCGTAGATATGAGTAATAATGTAGATAAAAACATCAGCCCATCTACCAGTTTAAAATCTCAAACCACCCATCCCGATCAAAGTAGGATTTCAGAGAAAGCCCAGGTCATTAACTTATCAAACATCAGTCTTGATTATGCTACTGAATCCATTTTGAAAAAAGGTCTAAATTTTGCCATAACCCCTAATAAAATACACATAGAAGAAGTCATTAGTAATATTGAGGTAGCTATTAAAAACCTAGATATAACAAAAAGTGAAGAAATCAGACAGGATATTGCAAAAATTCTTAGAACCTCTAAACCTCCTACATCTAACATTTCCAAAGAAGAAAAAAGAGCTCTAAACAACCTCAGAAAAAATAAAAACATAGTCATCCTAAAAGCTAATAAGGGCAACGCTACTGTAATTATGAACAGAATAAAGTATGACAACAAAATGGAAGAACATTTAAATAACAGTGGATGTTATAAAATTATTAATAAATATCACAGTGAGAAAATCATGCGTGAAGTTATTAAGAAAATCAAAGAATCATCTCTGGATGATGTCACAAAAAAGAAAATCATCCCTAATAGTTCCATTATTATTAGAATTTATGGAGCTCCTAAAGTCCATAAACCTAACATACCTCTCAGACCTATAGTCAATACCATAGGTTCCCCTACTTACCTTTTGGCGAAGCACCTAGCCAAAAAACTCAGACCCCTGTCTGGCAATACCCCTTCCTATATCAAAGACTCCTATTCTTTTGTTCAATGGATTAATAACATAGAAATGAAAGATGAAGACCTTATGGTTAGCTTTGATATTGTATCCCTGTATACCATGATTCTTATTGATGAAGCTATTAAGATCATGAGAAACATCACTGATAAAGAAATTGTGGATCTTATGGAGCTATGCTTGAAATCCTCTTACTTCAGTTTCAAAGGTAAAATTTATGAGCAAACTCATGGTGTGGCTATGGGCTCTCCTCTATCCCCCATAATTGCCAACATCTTTATGGAGAACTTCAAACAGAAAGCTCTTAAGTCATTTCCATAAACCCTTGAAGAATGGAAAAGGTTTGTTGATGACATATTTGCTAAGTGGAGTCATGGAAAAGAAAAGCTTGACCTTTTCCTCAATCACTTAAATAGCCTCTCTGACATATAAAATTCATTATTGAAATTGAAAATAACAACCAACTTCCCTTTCTGGATATCCTTCTAACTAAAAGAGATGGGTCTCTTGGCTTCCAAGTCTACAGAAAGAAAACCCATATAGAAAGATATCTTCATGCAAATTTCCATCACCACCATAAACAAAAGATTGGCATCATCAAGACCTTGACTACTAGGGTGGCCAGAATATCTGATGCTGACCATCTAAATGATGAGCTTAACCATCTTCACAAGGCGTTTGAACTAAATGGCTACAATAGAAATACCATCAAGAAAGCTATGCACCTATCCCTAAACAAGATTAACAATGATATTAAAAATCAAAATTCTTCCACTCCTCAAATCTCTCTTCCATACATAAAAGGCACCACTGATAAAATCTCTAAAATTCTTAATAAACATAACATTAATGTAGCATTCAACCCTACTAATACCATCACACAATTATTCAACTCTGTCAAGGATCCCATAAACCCTAAACTTCAAAAAGGTGTTTATGTGATTCCTTGCTCATGCAGTAAGGAATACATAGGTGAAACACGTAGGTCTCTTAATATTAGAATTAAAGAACACATTGCTAACTTAAGAAGAGAAAGAACCTCTAAATCAGCCTTAGCTGAACATGTTCACTCTTCCTCTCATTACATCTGCATGGAAGACGTCAAAATGGTTAGAAAAGAAGACCACTATCTCAAAAGGAAAATCAAGAAAGTCATTGAAATAGAAAAAAGGAAGAATAACCTGAACCGGGATGATGGATTAAAACTAAGCAATACCTGGAAACCTTTACTTGAAACCTTAAAAGTCAAAAATTAACCATCTTCCCTTAAAAAAAACCTTACAATAAATAAATAAATAAAAACAACAAAATAAATAATAAATAAATAAACATATAACATAAACATCAATTATGTAACATCCTCCTTAAAGCAATAGATTTAATTAACAATCATGAACATAAATTAGTAATAGATTCATTCACATATAATCATTTGATATCTTAAAAATAATAATAACAATAATAATAACTAATAAAATGCAT